>CM031237.1:810804453-811040556 GCA_018340775.1 Taxus wallichiana var. yunnanensis
AAAGGTTGGGAAGGTTGCTTCTCGGACTCTCTTGGTGCCTCTGGTGGTCTGGGAGTTTTATGGAATTCCAATTTTTGTTGTCTCGAGCCTTTATTGGTCGACCCCAATTTCATTTGGTGTAAAGTTTTTATCAAACATTCTGATGTGTCCTTATTTCTTTGTAATGCTTACGGTCCTAACATTCTATAAAAAAAGGGAGCTTTGGTCAAAGATTCAGACAATCCTTGACTCAGTCCGAACTTCAAGACAATAGTGGTAGGGGATTTCAATGCTACCCTCTCTGATAAAGATAAAAGAGGGGGAATCCAATGGCAGCCTCATTCTCAAGTGGATTTCACCTCTTTTGTTGCCTCCACTAAGTTAATTGATGTGGAACCCAGCTCTGGGTGGTTTACCTGGAATAATCGACGTATCGGGTTTAGCTCTATGGCTGTTCGATTGGATCGTTTCTGGTCTCCAAAGACTGGCTGCAACACAAATTTCTCATCAAATGCTTTGTTCTTCCTCTTTCTGGTTCTGATCACTTTCCTGTCTCTCTCAACATTTCTTTTGACATCCCACCACGTCATTCTCCTTTCAAATTTGAGTCCATGTGACGCTGGACTCTTCAAACTATCTAAGAAGCTTTCTTTGTTAAAAGACAAATTGTTGGAATGGAATGTTTCCTATTTCAAAAATATTTTTCAAGAAAAATAGAGAGTTGAGAATGCCTTGCGTCTTCTAAATGAATCAGTTTTCTCTAGAGGTATGTTTCAGGAAGACTTCATCAATGAAAAATCTTTACTTTGTGAGCTCAAGTGATCTTCTTCTTAAAGAAGAAATTCACTGGAGATAGAAATCTCATGAAATTTGGTTGGCCGATGGGGACAAAAATACCAAATTCTTCCATGCTTCTATCAAAGCTAGAAGAAATGTCAATTATATCTCCTCTCTGAAGTTAGATGATGAATACGTGTTGTCTTCTCAATCTCTGATTAAATCAGAGATGGTGATGTTTTTGAGAAGCTCCGAATGGTGATGAGGCCTCTCCTTTGGTTGCTTAATGTACTTTCTTTGATCAGATCCCTATTCTACATGATGCTCTTGACAATGCTAAACTTCTTTCTCCTTTTATCAGGACAAAGTTCACAAGATCGTTTTCTTTATGCAAAGGGATAAAGTTCCCATTCTAGATGGTTTTCCTACCTCATTTTTCCAGGACTTCTGGGATTTCATTGGGGATATCGTTTGGCATTCCGTGGAGGAATCTAGATGTTCAGGCAAGCTCCTTGGTGCTCTCAATCACACTTTTATTTGCATGTTCCCTAAAAAGGTGCAAGTTGTCTCTCTTGATGATTTCAGGCCGATCTCCCTTTGCAATACGTCTTATAAAATCATTTCAAAGGCTATAGCATCTAGGATGAGTGTTCTTCTTCATAAGCTTGTTACGCAGGAACAAAGCAGTTTCATTCCAGGAAGATCTATTGTTGATGGTATAATCATTTCTCATGAAATGATTCACACTCTTCACTCCTCCAACCACTCTGGTATGATGATTAAATTGGATTTCAGCAAAGCTTATGATCGTATTAATTGGAGATTCCTTTGTAAATCCCTTCAAGCTATGGGCTTTGGCAAGCATTTTTGTAATTGGATCTTCAACTGTATTTCTTCACCTCAGTTTTCAGTTTTGGTTAATGGTTCTATTGAAGGTTTCTTCAGTAGTAGTAGGGTCTAAGGAAAGGTGATCCTCTTTCCTCCTTCCTTTTCATCCTAGTTGCAGAGGCTCTTAGTCACAGTATCAAAGTTTCTCTTCAGGTCAGGGAGCTCAAGGGTTTTCACTTACCTTTAACCTTCCCCCTCTCACACCAATAGTTTACCACCGATACTTTCCTCTGCGGTCAAGCTTCCATCCCAGAATCCCATTTCCTTTCCTCCATACTAGATTCTTATTCATCGGCCTCAATTCAGGTAATCAACTATCACAAATCTATTATTTTCTTCTTCAATGTCGCACCTAGATTACAGGGTAGGATTAAGGTAATTTTAGGCTTTGCGGTGGGTTCCCTCCCCCACAAATATTTGGGTATCCCTCTCTTTTCTGGTAATGGTAAAGTGAATCTTTGGGATGGGCTTCTCAACTCTTTGTCGACAAGATTACTTTCGTGGAAAGGAAAATGGTTGTCCTTGGCTGGTCGAGCTCTCCTGATCAACTCAGTCCTCCTAGCCCTCCCGATATATATGTTGTCGGTCTTGATGATTCCAAAGACTATCTTGCACAAAATTGAGAAATTAGTCAGAACCTTCCTTTGGCAAGGGAATAATGAAGAGAGAAAATTTCACTTGGTGAAGTGGGAGACTGTCAAGCTCCCCAAATCTCTTGGTGGCCTGGGCATTTTGGATTTGGCTCTTCAAAATCTGGCTCTCGGTGCCAAACTTGTTTGGAATTTTATCTCTCGATTCTAAGTGGTTGGAATTTCAGGTCCTTTCACATAAATATCTTGAGGGTGGTCAACCATAGCTCCTATTATCCAGCCAAGAGCTCCCTAAAGGCTCTCATATATGGAACTTTTTATGCAATTACAAATCCTTGATCGCTGACTCGGTCTCTTGGAAAATCAACAATGGTCAATTAGCCACCTTTTGGGAGGACAGTTGGAATGGGTCTCACCCGCTTAATCTTATTCCCAATCTTAACAGAGTTATGAATGTCACCAGTGTTTCATGGGGCACTAAAGTTGCTGATTTTGGTCGCCAGCATCCGAATGGCTCACCATCCTGGCAATGGAAAAATCTTTCGACTATTGGTACCTCCCCCCATGAATCCTCTACTCTTTTAAATCCCTTTGGGCTAGGCATGTTCACTTCAATAAAGGAGAAGATAATCTGTTATGGCTCGGTGACAACACAGGCACTTATACAGTGAAAGTTGGTTATGCTCATCTCATTTCTCAGTCGAGTTTGGGTTCTCCCTGCACATATGGATGTTAGCACCCTAGTCTCTTTCCTAAGGTGGATATCTTCGGTTGGTTGGTCTTTAAAAATAAAGTTCTTACTTAGGCCAAGAGAATATCTTGGGGTTACGCCAGTCCCTCCAAATGTGTTCTCTGCAGTGAAGCAGAGAAAGATCAGGATCATTTGTTCCTTTGTTTTTCCTTTGCTTCCAACTGTTGACACTTTCTTCTTTCCAAATTGAATCTTTCTTGGGACCCCTATAATAATATTGTTCATCATATATCCAATAATATCAACAACATTGTAACATATTAGTATTCGCGACATCAACTTAAATGAACTATAATACAAGTCAAAACTAAATTGGCATTACGCGCCCAAATCATCATACGTGTACTCAAACAATCAAATATAATAACATAATATAAAAAAAATGTGTCATAATCCATGTCCAATCATCAAATATGATTATAGAATTAGTAGATAAACAGAAGCTAGAAAATGTGCACACTAGATACCCCTCTCCTAAAGTTAGACTTCCTCGTGGAAGTCACTAAAAGAGATAGGGATATGACCCCATGAGGTATCATGTCATATGATGTGGTTATTCGTCACAAAAATTATTTCCTACACAATCAAACTTGGTCAAGTGCTAAGTGTTTCTATATTACTTAGAGTAATTTAATTAAAGGAAGTTATATCTTGTAAGGAAATTGTTATCAACATCATTGTCAAAAACCTCTAAATGGTGACATGTAGTGTATGTCCAATATCAAGGTCACATAAAGGAACTAGATTATTATTTTTCACTTAACAACATGTCTCATAAAATATAGCATGGTTCACGGTCAAATGTATTTAAAATATGGGAATATTAATCAAGGAATATTGTAGCTTCCAAAGGATTCATTTACATCATTTCCTAACTTTCCGACAAGGTTGCACATAAGTGGATGTACAATATAAGGTCCTCATTTAAAGGAAAATATTTATGGGTGGGCCAAGTGAACATAATTGTGGTTCTAGAAGTATTATCAAATTTTGCATAGTAGTTGTGTATGAGACCACTCATGAAATCCATCTAAGTTGTCACAAATACCACACAAGAAGAGAAAAAGTTTCCAAGTTTATGTTTGGTTTCACTCCCTAGCTTACCATTACTTTAAGTTTTTGAACATGGTTCCCTGAGCCTCACCACAAATGATCCTAACATCTATGTTATTCATTAAGGTCAAGGATGAAGATTCACATAATAAAGATCATAATTAATGGTGATGACTTGATTTAACAATTATTTTTTTGTTCACATAATAATAATACTAAAAATTATGGGTGAGATATATATCACCAACCACCGAGTTAGGGTTAATTTTATAGTTCAATTTTAATGTTTTATAGCATGGATCATTTCGTATGACATCTCATTTCCAGTTCAAAAACTTCTTTAGAAAACACTAAAGGGATAGTTTAATTTTTAGTGACTACCATTTACCTAAGTTTCCACCATGATAGAACAATTTATGCATATTTCTACATCGTTAGAAAGCCATGTTTACCTAATAATAACAACAGCAATGAATTTTAAATTAAGTAAGACACATGAGAAGTTTACTTAAATTTGTAATATTCCTTTATCACCGTAAGCAAACGAATATATGATGAGTTAGGAGAAACAAATACATTCAAAGGGGACATTTCTAAAAGCTATCAAGGTACTATACACTTTACAAAATCATAATGTCGACATGTTACCACAAATTTTCCTTTCATACCTTACTCAAGAGTTTAAGAGATCAATACACATTTCCTTTAAGGAAGATATAATCTATGGCTTTTCAAGTTTGGAATATATGTTAAATTTTACTTAACAATAATATTGGTCATGAATGGTCCATTAGGTAGAAAGGGACATCTAAAAATATACTTCTTTAAAAGAGGGTGGATCCATTTTACAAATACAAATTTAAATTTCTCCACCCTATTGAGTGGTAACAACAAATGGGGCCAAGTTTTTAAGATTACCCCAAAACAATATAGCTTTCGATACCACTCCAAATTTTAGTTTGATTAACTAGTGTTTTTACCAATAACAAGGTCATCTTCACCAGGGTAGAATGAATATATAGTTGTTATTCTTTGTCCTTACAATAAGGGGTTAAATTGTTTATCTTATAATAAGTTACCTAGAGTTTTCTAACGTGAAAGGAATCTTACACAAGAGTCTCCTAAGAGTCCAATAGCCAAAGGCATATTAAAGTTGTGAGGTCATTGTAACCTTCAATTATTCATATTAATTTCTTACCTAGAACTTAACAATGAAAACAATTTTCCTAAGTTACTTAGATGAGAAAAAAAATGTAAAGTGTAATCCATATTATATGAATATCATATAAGTAAGATTAATAAACATTACTAATTATATTTGGAACAATAACTTACTATTACCTCATTTTGGGTTTTAAGTGGTAACAAATGATAAAATTGTTGATCAACCAAGGTTGTTCAAATACATATTCGATTTGTTTTCCCATTTATAGTTAGTTTAACAATTTTATTATTGTTTATATATATATATATATATATATATATATATATATATATATATTGAGTTATGAAAGATTTATTTTACCACTATTGTAGCATATTACATGTAATTCCATGGGCCAAAACTAGCGTTCATATAACATAACACCCAACCAAGAGAGAAATTGGCACTAGTTTATTTTATTGTTTTTGCAAAGAGGGAGGGGATGGAAGATTTTTAGTTTTGTTTGCATAATCGTTGTTCTTCTCGTATCCATGATTTATTACATTTTTTTCTATATATAAGTATTAGCATTATAAACATGATTATTTAGGAGCATTTTAGTCGATTCTAGGAGGTTTATAATCTCAAGTGTACTTATGAGGTAAATTTTTTGACCAAGTTACTTTACAACAAACATATTAAGTGGTCGAGGATGAAAATAGGCTTGTTAAGCTCAAGAAGGGTTATAATAATTTAGTCATTGTTCAATCTAATCCAAAATTAATACTGAGGTCTTTGATAATTATTTTTAGTTGTGTAACTAGAGTCAGTTTCCAATAGCTTAAGGTCTACTTAGTTTACTTAGAAGAAGATAAAATAGATATGGAATATTACTTTGTATAAGGCCATCGTATGAAAAATTCACACTAAACATCATTTAACTTTACCATATATTGTTTAGAGACAACTTAGAGGCACTTAAATTAACAAAAAAATCATCCAAGAATGTAAAATTTAGCAATATGCTTTCAAATGGGAAGCAAGTTTTTAAGGTTGTTTGGTAGAATTTCTTATAAATAGGGTTATAAAATTAAGGTTAGTAACATTGAAAAGATGAGAAGAATTTAATCCAATTTCATAATAATGAAATTTCAAGATGTGTAAGACCATTTTATCTTGTTAGGTTGTTCTACACAAGGTGTAATTATTTATTTTACACCCATACTAAAAAGGGTGTTGTTAGGTTTTAACTTTGGTGTCCCTAAAATTGCGGTTGAGTTTCCCAAGAAACAAAGTATCACTGAAAGAGGAAGAAAATAAAAAAATAACTTAAACATATTCCATATTCCAATTAATATAATTCTACACTTGTTCATCTGAACACAAGTTATTTCGAAACAACCGTGACTCCCTATGGTGTCCAAAGTGGCAAACTATACCAAAGAAATTAGCACCCAAAATTGATCTTAGTGTATAATTTGTTTTGGGTCTTAGAATTAAACATATAAAACACATAACACAATACAATAATAAAATTATAAAAAAATTCACCCTCCAAGGGTTTCCTAAGAAATCAAACGGTTCATTAAGACCAACTTCTCTTGTTCTATGATTTAGCAAAACCACTATAATAAATGCCTCCCAAACAAGTACCCAATACCCAAATGGAAAAAAATCACTCCAAAAAAATTCTTTGTTATATAGTGAGATAAACAAGACATACGAAATTCAAAATGGGTGAATGAATCTTCATCTGGAAGCACCTCCTCGAGCCAACTATTGATGTTTTGTTATTACATTTCAACATAGTTTTAGAAAAATTTGCTACAAAATTGGTTTCCAAAACATGCATTCACAATTGAAAAAACATTTTTATCAACTCTCATCAATTTTCATATATATAGGTAATCCAATGAAACTTACAAAATTTACTTCTAATAACAAGATCTCTAGTTATGATGTCATTTCGGAGCTACTTATAGTGATAAACTAGTTTGTGTTTTGTGTCGGAAAAACTAGAGGCCTCCTAAACATGCTTGAAAAACTAGCTCCTAAATTATTTTACACAAAAATAATGTTGAAACGAATTGGAATGTAGAAATTATAAAGGTCGAAGTAGGAGTTTTTAATTTTCTACTAAATATCTCTAGACTATGGGCCCAAATCGAAACAAATTTCTTCGATTTAAGTTTTTGTCTCATACACTAATGCGATAAAGCGGGATCACACTACATACAACTAAATGATTAATTCATCTTGTATATTGGGTTTAAATGTTCTCTTGGCTTCCCATGTAACTAGAGGACATGTTGAACCTAACCAATCTTGATTGTGGGAGTCTGAGCTGTTTACACCCTAATTTTGAATGAATTTTCTAACATTTACAAAGTGTTTTAGCATAGAGAATTTGAACAAATATTGCATTCCAATTACCTGCAATTCTTCCCTTTCTCAACATTTCACACCTAAGCCAAAGATTCAATTGCAATTCACATCCTAAGAGTGGTAACAAAACTCACCTCCTCGTTATGATGTTCGAGAAGAATATAGGAAGGAAGTGATTAAGTTTAGCGTAAATGTTTTCACCAAATGGAGAAACAAATCAAACTAGTCTTGCTAGACTATTGCCTAAACATACCTAGTTTGCTTGGTGTTGGAACCTGAGCTCTAATACCAAATATAATCCCCTATTTTGGCACACCAAAATCAGACATAGGACTGGAAAATTATGGATTTCTTTTTAAAATATGTTACTTTATTAATACTTAACACCAGCAGCTTATTTAACACTATATTTTTATTTTTCCGTAATTACTCGGGTTAAATACCCACTTTGTTCATATTAAATTATTTTGGAAATGATCCACTCTGCTACTATGTTAGCTCATGCCAAAAACTTTATTATTTAATTATTTTATGAAATCCCAACTTAATATTTTACTCCTTCAAATACACACATGCTCAATATTTGTTTATTTAATCAATGAGTAAATAATTTCTATTTTAATACAACTTTGACCACCCAATGTAAAAATTTGGTATAAGTGAATAATACTGTAATTTATGAAATCTTTTATTATAACAAATATGTTTTTGAAAATAAAACTTATTTAAATTCATTCAATCATTCAATATTAAAACCTTTCCATAAACCTACTTTTTATATCCTTTAATATTAACTCATATTAAAACGGTTTTATTCACTCAAATAGTATGTCTCCTCCATAAAAATGCTTTTG
Organism: Taxus wallichiana var. yunnanensis; assembly: GCA_018340775.1. Taxonomy (NCBI): domain Eukaryota; kingdom Viridiplantae; phylum Streptophyta; class Pinopsida; order Cupressales; family Taxaceae; genus Taxus; species Taxus wallichiana. The sequence goes on from CM031237.1 coordinate 810,812,875, forward strand.
CAAGCTTTAATTTTAATAAAAACCCCGTTTTTTTCAAAGTGGAGGAGGAAGAAAGCTTTATTTTGTTTTGTTTTGTTAAATTTTCAATGGGTAAAAATAATGTCCACATGACTTCCCAAATTTAATGTTAAATAGTAACGTAAAAAGCAAGTGAAAAATATTGGATAAAAGAGAGACGCAAGATGAAAAGAACCAACACATTTTATCTTTCAAAACACCTTATTTTTCCTAATAGCCTCTTTATGATTTCTTTTTAACTTTACTTTTCATTGTTTTTTCCCTTTTCATTCTTTTGTGCAGGTTTATATATATATATATATATATATATATATATATATTTCTTCATTATGTGCAGGTTGAGAAAATTGAGCAAGGAGGGGGAAGAAGAGGAGAAATGGGAGTGTGGCACAGGCTTCGGGTAATGCTTTTTTGTATATATTTAATTCATTGCTATATGACATAACCTTGTTTTATTGATCTTTGGATTAGAAATATATATATATATATATATATATATATTACGTCAAGGTATAAATATATAGAAGTTATAATAATTTTCCCACCATTTCAATAGTTTTCTGGTTACCAATATTTTCTCCCATATTTACATATTTTTAATATAGAAGGTGAAAAGTATATACAATAAAGAGCATAGATGCCTTCATTTAAACGGACATAGTTTTGATTTTGGTCTGATTTCCATATTTGCACATACATATTTTATTCCTGTATATATATAATTTGTATTTATAGCTTCTAATATTTGTCTAGAATTATAATGTTTGTTTCCAATTCTGAACGGCATTTAGGAATAAAGGTAAGGGATATTACAAAACTAAGTTTAATGACCAATTATAAAAAAATAAAATTCAAACCAATGAATAAATGCATTCCATTTACATTCGAAACCATATTTATGAAGGAATCCTACTTTCAATTGGAATGTATTCCTAGTTCTTTTTCAGCCAATCAAGAAAATAAACTTCACATTCTTTTCAAATTTCTAACTAAATAGGTATTCCATCTACCATGCAATAATTTTTCAAATATTTAATTCACATTTGTATGACATAAGGCAGAAGTAATTATTCCTTCCTACAAATTCAATTCATTTACTGTTGACATAAATCCTATGCCACGCATTATAATGGCAAATTTTCCTTTAAATCCCAATCATCGATACTTGCTAAAATCAATCAATATCAAGTATAAAACATTCCTTTTAAAAAGATACAATCTACAAAACTATTTATTTGACAAGTGTAACATAATCTTCACAGAACAAATATAAAATATCCCTTCAATAGTATGATGTTATAATTTTACAACATGTACATTAATAAGAATAAAATTAATTACAAAGTGAATACTACAAGACTTCTCCTCAAGGAGATGACCAAACTTAAACATACAAATTCCCTTTACATGTAAGGAGAATATTTTACAATGGATGTCACTTTTAAGGAATAAATACAATCACATCCCATAATGGGAGACTTCAAGGAAGGTTACAATGTCATTTACCAAACCAACTAACATTTAAGAGGATAGAAACTAACAATGGTTGCACATTTTTACTAACATACAATAAAATTCAAGAGGAAAATCCTTCCCAAAAAAGGGGAAACAACATGGATTGTTTTTTTAATTTTCTTCAAACTTTAAGGCTCCCAAATCTGCAATTTTTTAAAAGTTGAACTTCACACCTAAAGGTGAAGACAGCTCGTTTACCTCCTAACCATTTACCATCATTACTTGTCATTCCAACTAGTGAAGGACATAAAAATCTCCATCAAGCCCATGGGAGAGAGGGAAAACATTCCTCAAATGTGCACAAGTCGGGAAGGGGTAGAAAAAAGAAAAACAACACAAATCAACATTAACCACACCCAAAACACAAGAAGACAACCAAAACAAGGAGGAGAAAACACCAAGTTCAACCTCCAAATGGGGAAGAGTGGATGAGAAATCCAAATGAGCCAAAAGGTGTGATCCAACCATAGGAAACACACATACCAAAAATCTCCAAAAATCCTCCTTATTCCTCCATAACAAACACCCCTCCTTATTTCTCCTCCCAATCACCAAAATTCCTCCTTGGGAGGATTTTCAAACCTCTTGGGTTTCCTTTCCAAGGATGGGGAAGGGGTTTCAAACCATATGAACCACCTTCCCACCTCAAACCATATGAGGGGATAAAAACATGAGAAACCAAAATGGCTTTTCCATCAAGCCATGAGGTTTAAGAGGGAAATTCCCTCCCTCTTCCCCCACACAACTCCAAAATCCATCATGCCATATGATGGATGGAAAAAAATAATTAAGGAAACAAAACAAGCATACCATGCACTACATACAAAACATAATCACACACAACAACAAATATCATCCGAAATCTATATACAATAACACCAAACAACCTAAAAGATCTTTCAAAGTCTCTAAGTTATCCAATCCACTTCCAAGCAAGAGCTCCAAGTCTCCAACTCCAAAATCACTCCAAAGCAAAAGACAAGCCAAAAAGTCCTCTTCCTCCTACATGAGGAAGTATTTGAAGAAAAAAAAAAAATATCCTCACAAATGAGGGGGTGACATGTGTCACCCCTCTCTTCCCTCCAAACCAAGATTCCAAAAATCAAAGAGAGAAAAGATAAATTTCATTTTAAAACTACTCCCCAAATTACCCAAAATGAATATAAGTCAAACCCATGCAACTTTTAAAAAGACACAACACCCAACCATTCTTACAAGAATGGTTACCTGAGAGAAGTCAAATGGGAAGGAAAAATCTATTGTGAGCATGAAATAAAGTCCCATACCTATTGGTAGGGTGCAAAGGGCTCATTTTCATTATAATAGAAACCCCAAGGAAAAATGAGGTCTCCAAAATGCCATAAATAGCCCAATTTCGGGTTTGGAATTTTGGGCACAATAGTTGAGGTTGTGGGGCCCACCCAAGGGTGATCATGTGACCCCAACCTCATAAATAAAACTTAAACTAATAAAATACACCTTAATACAAGTGGGGACCATTAGGTCCCCCAAACTAGCTCCTACAACACTAAACAATTTTTAAAATAATAAATTTACAAAATTACAACATTACACTTTAGGGGTCACTCATGGTGCCCAAATATGACATGCAACCAAGTAAGGATTCACACAATTAACATGGCTAATACTCAGCCTAGTTGGTCGCTTGTGCACACTCGTGTAGCTTCCCTGAACCACATGTTATCATGTTCCCTTTAATCTATACACTCAATAGAAACATTAAATACATATGTCAAACAAAATGTATAAATTAACTAATTTGCAAATCAATCAAAATATAATCATGCTGACTTTGCTAACTTATTATCAATAAGGAATTGTTAACGAGAAACATACACAATTTCATATTAATTCAACATGTGTTAGCCATCCCAGTAACATATAATGACATCCATCCATGTTATAATATGATAACATCAAATAACCAAATAATTCACGATATCAAAATGTGCGACACAACCATATGTCCATCATATATCCAATAAGATCAACAACATCATAACATGTTAGTATTCAAAACATCTACTGAAATGAACTATCATACTAGTCAAAACTAAATTGGCGCTATGCACCCAAATCATCATACATGTCCTCAAATGATCAAATATCATAACATAATATCAACAAGGTGCCATAATCCATGTCCAATCATCAAATATGAGTATAGAGTTAGTGAATAAACTAAAGCTAGAAAATGTGGGCACTACAAGATTGGAGAAATGAGAGTAGTTTTCTTTTTGCATCTAGAATTAAAGTCCTCTCTGCATATATAACAATATTAAAAGCATGAGAAAGAACAGCCTCCAAGGGGCTGAATAAGGAACATAAGATCATAATCAAAGAATCTCAAATAATTAAAAATGCTATACTTGGCTGAAATCTAAAATCTTGAGGAATTTTTCTCCAAGTCCTCATGGATATGATATTGAAGTCTTAGATATGCTCTATTAAGTCTCTCTTGATGGTTCTAAGGTGTTCCATGATAGATATGATCCCATACGGAAATGGAGTGTGGAGTTGAATTTAGGTACCATTCATGGAATTTCCTTCTAAAGGAAGACACAAGAAGTCTGAAGATAACATTCTCCTATCTATTATTGTGGATGGAGTAATGGTTGGCCAATGATGGTTCCTCAGTTTTTAGACTCGTTTAACTCTTCTGAGGACAAAACTCAACTAGGGCTTGACTTGAATTTGTGCCTCTAATTGAGTCAATATTGCCCAAATGACTTGGCATTCAACTTGGCCTTGTGCGAAAAGAGTTAAGAGTGAATCCGCCACTCTAATAAACTTAGGTATCATCACTATTTTCAATATGATCCAATACATCCCCTTTTTGAATATGGGATTAATTTCCAAGTGAAATCTTTATGCAAGGACTACCATATGTCCTCTTTTCAACCCAATTAAAAATGACTATCAAGATCTTTAGGGAATTGAACTCGTATCAAGGTGCTTAAAATGCTTACTTTTGAGGATGATAAGCCTTGAAATTTTGGATTTGTAGTAAGTTGCCAAAAAAATTGAAGTATGAGATCATTTTTGGTAAAAACAACATATTGAGTTTTTCCCATTTTTAAATTTCGCACGTTTATGTGTAAATTATAGTCACATGAATAATGTGAGTTAGGTCCATATAATAATGTGGAGTATATATAGAAAATATTATTTGGGCAAAATAATTTTGAGTCATCTATTGTGCTTTACATGGATTCATGCTAGCATTAAAGATTGTACTTTGACTAAGGTTCACTCGATCGCTCAACTTTTATTTGTATTGGATTTGAAATTAGTTTAGGGATCAATAAGCATTTGTATTTGTATTGACGGTTCTTTGATATTGGCATCATATTCAATCATGGATCCCATATTGAGTATTGTAATTCATATGTTATCGCATCTAGCATATCCTTAAACCATTGAAGAGATCGTCTAAGTTTGCATCTTCCCTCGAATCATTCCACCATTTTGATTCCCATCTGGTGCTTAAATATTGCATTGGTTGAATCTCTAAAAAAACAAATGATGTAGGCTACATGCATCCTCACGCCTCTACATATGGGTTGCCAACTCTTTCAATGTACTTGATTGACATATATGCTTTCAACAAATTCTGCATTTTAATTTTTTTTGGATCATCAATAGATTATAATCTTCACGCCGAGCAATGGTTTATAATCCTCTTTTCAATGAACTGAATTATAATCTACAAAGTAAAACATTCCCTTTATTGGTTAATTTGAACCTTTGAATATGCTCTTCCTAGAAAGTGTTAAATTTTGGCGGTTGTAATTTACTTTTTCCAGATTTTAGATATTTTCCTACAGTCCTAGATATTTACTATCCTAAATTTTTTTGTACAAGTCTAGATGTTTACTATCCTATATTTTTTTCTATAGTCCTAGATATTTACTATCTTAGATATTTCAAATATTTTTCTAAATGTACCTATGAAGAAGTATCATGTTGTAGTGGCTCCTATGTATGGGATGAAAGCGTGAATACAAATAATGGAGGAACTCAAGAGCAATAAAAATTATAACCAAGAAATTGAGAATGCTTGGTGATGTTATTGCGCCTCCTAATCTCTCCATTCCGAGAACCCTTGAGATCGTCATTTCATGGCAAATATTTACATGAAGATCGGTTGACGGAATTTTTTTAGTAATTGACAGAATATGCTTGGCACCATAAAGGATTATAGTTTTTCACTGGAAAATGATTCAACGGAAATGAACGAAAAATGTTGTTGTGAGTGGAACAAAGGTAGATCTACAGACCTTAATCATGAAGTGGAGTTTAAAGCACAAATTTTACACACCGAGAGTGACAAATCAATGGTATACAAAAAAATGATTTGTAAATTCAACCGCAAGAATGAGATGTTCAACTCGATGTAAAATGTAACTCATGTGCAATTGCTGGTATAACCATCAATATACTAGAGGATTGAAGGATTACCAAAATGTGCATGCAAGTAAATAAACAATCTCTTTTACCAAGCCTCAAATATGTGAGATTTTACTTGGGTAAACATGGTTAGCTTTAAACAACATAGCAATTCATCGATGAGACACCCTCGGCAATATATTCTTTGGAGCTCCCCTCAAACTTTCACTATCCCATTCATTATACAAGTCACAAAAAGACTTCCTCTCTCTCCTTCTTATGCAATGCTTCATTTCATAATTAATGTTGCAATTGTCATAGAAAACCATAGAATAAATAAAAATTATGCACTGACTTAAAAATAAATAAAAACACTCAAGTGGACTTAAAAATTAATAAATTGTATAACAAGGAGTGGATAAATATGTACCTAAGGAAAAATAAAAAGAAAAAAATGGAACGTTTGCGTGCAAAAGCATGAGCTAGAATAAATTCAAACGTCGAAGCAGATGGAAGACAGACCCAGGTGGATGTACATGTCCGATACCATCTTTTATGATTACATCCATTTTGTGTTTATTACGATTACATAGAAACCATGCTATGCACAAAATTAATTTAAAAATTCAACCACAAGAATGAAATATTTAACTTTGGCATGGATTTCAGCTCATGCAACTCCTGGTATAACCTAAATAAACTAGAGGATCGAAGGAGTTCCGAAACGTGCATGCATGAAATAAACAATCTATTTTTCCAAGCCTCAAATATGTGAGAGTTTTCTCGGGTAAACATGGTTAGCTTTTAAACAACATATAAATTCATCGACGAGACACCCTGGGAAATGTATTCGTTGGAGATCCCATCAAACTATCATTACCTCATTTGTTACGAAGGTCGCAGAAAAGAATTCTCTCTCACCCTTCCTATGAATACTTCATTTCATAATTAATGTTGTGATTGATGTACAAAACCAAAGAATAAATAAAAAATTATCCACAGACATAAAAATTAATAAATTAATAAATTGTATAGCAAGGAGCAGATCAAGATGAAGGCTTCGACTTCAAGGTAAGTACCTAAGGAAAAACAAAAAGCGAAAAATGGAACATTTGCGTGCCAAGAAAAGCATGAGATGGAACAAATCCGAACGTTGAAGCCAATGGATGCAAGACACAGGTGGCTATAAATGTCAGAGAGCGTATTTTACCTGCAGAGATCCTGTGAGGTGATGGTCTGGTCATTTTGTCTATGGTTTACGGTTGATCTGTTGTGAAGGGCCAGGTTATTTCTTTCTATTTTATTCTTTTAATTTATGGTTTCATTTGTTTTGGGTGCAATTTTCTTTGCGTTTTTATTTTTTCGTCTCTAGCACCAACACATCACACGAGAAAAAACCTAGAACGATTTCTATCTTTCCGTCTCTTTGATATTTTCTCAAAAATGGTAGTGCATTTGTCTTTAGATCATTTGGGAAGTCACGAATGCCCAATTTTTATTGATCTCATAACCTTTTAAATCATTTCCTTTGATTTTGCATTTTAAGAAGGAACTGATATGTTTTCTTTTGAGTATATTAATTTGTGTAGCTTAAGAAGAATCAAGAGATTATAAAACCGTCCTACACCTTGGTGTTCCGTTTCTAGCACATGCCTTCAACAATTAGGGATTTTTCTTGGGATGTAGAAATTAAGAATTAATTGAGATTTTGTTCATTTTCCCGGGACTTTGAATATTAAGAACTGATATATTTGCATTTGGATTATTTAGTCTGTAGTTTCACAAGAATCTGTAGAAAATCTCCAGTCTTATATAGTGAACAACATAAACAAGATAATAAAACCTGCAATTAAAAACAGAGTAATCTGAAATCAAACGAATATTTCTGTGCTTAAACGATTATATTAAGTTACTGTCAGAGATTTGGTTCATGCAAATCAAGTTGTTCATGCAGCACTTTCCTCTACATCTACAACTTCAACTATGTTCATCTACTCCTGCCTGTGTAGATTTAACACTTGTGTGTGTCCATACATATCAAATACAATTGATGTTATTAAATAAAAACTAACTGTCTCTAAACTCAACTACGAACTGCTTCTCAAACTGAGCTATGTAAATTTGAACTACTGCTTTAAATCCACCACATGTTGTGCATGTATAAAACAAATACCATTTGTTTTATTTGTTTTATTTAATTCCTAAACATAGAATTAAACTAAAAGTTATGGATTACATAAAAACAAACTGTTGTTTGCTAAATTTAACTTCCCTAAAAAAACTAGATGAGAAATTTCATGCTGCACATGCATGAATATTTCAAACACTCCCCCTTAATTTCAAACCTCTAGCTGTATTTGTATTTCTAAATCTGCCATATGTAGGATCAAAAATCACAAACAACTTCCTAAATATTCAAAACTTCCTTTGCATAGGCCTTTGTAAAAATGTCGCATACGGATCTTCAAACTTAAAATATTCAAGACAAATTTCCTTATTGTTCACCAACTCCCCGATGAAATGGTACCTCATATCGATGTGCTTGCTCCTTTTTTGAAAAACATCATTTTTAGACAATGCTATTGATGATTTATTCTCACAAAAACTTGTGTAGTGTGATCTTGTTTCTTTCTCAAATATGTCAACACTCTTCTTATCCAATAAACGTGACATGTTACTCCTTTTGCTGCTACATACTTTGTTTCTCCTAAAGATAACATGACAATGGGATGTTTCTTTAATGACCATGAAACCACTCCTGTTACAAAATGAAAAGTATATCCGAATGTGTTTTTCCTGTCATCTATACTTCGAAACTATACATATCTCGTATAACTAATGAGCTCGAACTCATCCGAACTTGAATAAATAATTTCATGATTCTTTTCCAACTTACTAATGTGAATCTTTTAGAGATTCCATGAACCTTGATATCAGGCTCACACCATACTTAATGTTAGGCCTTGTGGCCATCAAATACATAGGACTTCCAACAAAATTTTTAAACAATGTTAGATCCACAAATGATGCGCTATCATCTTTTCTCAACTTTAAATATATTTGAATGGTGTTTGCGATGGCTTACAATTAAACATGTTAAACCTTTCCAAAACTTCGCCTTCGATGGTTGAAGTTAAATACCAAAAACGTAATGCATAAGACCAATATATATCATCTCAAAATTCTTCTTCATGGCGGATTTTAATGACTCTATAGATAGATTTCAAGTAATGATCAAAGCATCTACATATAAAAAAATTAGAATCTTACCTTTCTTATTTATCTTTGTATATAAGATAGGCTCACTTCTTCTCCGGCTTGAGATAATTCTCAATCAAATAAAAATCAATTCTAATATTTTAAGATCTAGGTGCTTGCTTGAGACCAAAGAGCGCTTTCTTCAATTTGTATACCTTTCATTCATGTCCTTCAATCTCATAACCTTCTGGTTGATTCACATAAACTTCTTCTTCATGGAAAGCATTCAAGATTGCTGATTTTACATCCATTTGATAAATAGGCTATTTGTTTTGTGTTATAATTTATAAAACTATTTTTATCGTGTCCAAATGTGCCACAGTGCCAACATTTCAATGTAATCAACTACATATTGTTGCGTAAAACCTCTTTCTCCCAACATTTCTTTATGTTTTTGTACATTTCCATTAGAATTGTATTTTTCTTGTAGAACCACTTGGATTCTATCATGTCCTTTCCTTTTGGAAGATCCACGGTGCCCAAGTATGATTTTTCTCCATAGCATCGATCTCATCATCCATGGATTGTTCCCAAAAATCATTCTTCGTAGCCTCTTCAAAATATATTGGATCAAAATTTTGAGAAAACAATGTAAAAATTGAAAATGAATTAGTTGTAGGTTGACATTATAAATTTCACTAAGACTCTGTGTTTTCCACTACGCGGGACTATTCGATGATGGATTGCTTTGTGGTGATGGAGTTTCTTCAATTTTTCTCAGGGGTGTCTCTTTCATGGATGAAGATGAATGAAATATTTGAGACCTCTAAATTGTAAATGGAGGTGTAGTTTTTGTGACAAATTGTGATGCATGTCCAAGATTTAAAGATATAGTACCTTTTTTCTCTAAAGTTTCATATTCCATATCATGATGTGAAATAGTTGTTCCTATACTCACTTTTTTCTCTATACTTCCATCACATGCTTCATTTTAAATGAATTGTGTACCCCTAATAATAAAAACCTTTATAGTGACCTGGATTGTATAACTTGTACACTTTTGCATTCTCTAAATACCTAACAAATATACATTTTTCCCCTTTTTTCTAACTCCTTCCTTATCTAATCAAGTAATTGTGCATATGGCACACAACCAAAAAAATCTGAAATGTGAAACACTATATTTCTTGATTTCCATTATTGTTGAGGAACCATGTTTCTAACAATTTTTGTTAGACACTGTTTAAAATGTAAATAGAAATTGATACTTTTATGCCCAATAATCATTTGGAAGGTTCTTTTCCTTTATCATACTTCTCACCATCTCCATAAGGGTTATGTTCTTCCTCTCTCGCTACATTATTCTCTTTTGTGGTGTATACTTTGTTGTAAATTGCTTGTGTATACCATGATATTGGCAAAGATTCATAAATTCATTAAAAACATACTCGCCTCCTTTGTCCATCCTTTGAACTTTGATGTAGTATCTAATTTTTTCCCTAATAATTCTTTGAATTCTCTAAATGTATCAAATTCATCGATTTATGTCTACAAAATTATACCCATTTCGCCTTGTGTAATCATAAATGAATGTCATGAAATCTTAACAAAATCCAATAGAATTTATTTTCATAGGTCCACATAAATCTTAATGTACAATCTCAATAGGTGCACTTTCTCTTTCCATTTTACCCACTAGGAAAGAGTCTCTATGTTGCTTCCGAAAATACACCCTTCACATACTCTTTCTAGATTTTGAATCAATGGTAAACCTTAAACCATATTCTTTCTATGAAGTAAATTCAAACCTCCAAAATTTAAATTTCCATACCTTATATTCCAAAGCCATGATTCATCTTTCACGATTGAATGAAAATTTTATCATAATCCTTTAGTGCAGGACTCATCACAGAACTTTATTACATTTGAACAAACCTACTTTTCAGTGGTACAAGACTCAACACATGACTAAATTACCTATTATCCCTTTAAAGTGTAACCTATTTGAGAGATGACAACAGGGATTCTAGGCTTCCTTGATTTCACACTTTTGTAGATATAATGGAAACACCTTGGGTCTATGGGTATACCTATTGTTGAGGTGAGTCTTTGGTAGCAAGGTTGGTTGCTTATTGATGTATCATAAACTAATTTCTTAGGTTTTTGAGGTAAAAAGATGATTTTCACTGAAATTTATATGGGTGATACACTAAACTTATTGAGGGCTTTAACTAAGTATATGCACAATAAAATTGATAATAAACTTTAGATGCGGGAACCAATGGTTTTTAACATAATATTAAGGAAAAACACTTATGTATTGAGGGATAAATCAAAAAAAAAAGAGATAAACATACAAACTAAGACATGCGGGTAATCAAATTGAAAAGAATTAATGGAAAGATACACACCACTGCAAATAATTGGAAAGGACAAGAAATAGTTCTCATTCAAGGAAAAACTGGCAGAAATATGCTTCAACACTCCTGTGTCAAAAATTTCTCCTTTGTGCCTTGCCAGTGCACACAATATATAGCAAGATTAATCACCCAAACCCTCCTAAAATAGGCTAAAATTTCTACTCACCCATGCATGCTAATTTTACCCCTTTATCATGAATAAATAAAGGAATAAAAATAGACATGTTGATTACAATGAGGCATTAATAGCCTTAGTTACAAAAATAAAATCAAGTCAAAGTGCAGTTGACTGATCTATTTTTAATAAAACTTGGGTGAATAATTTAGCTAATAATATCTCTTGCTTGCTATGTAAGTCTCCTCCAATGCAAGTGCATGCTTTTGTCTTCTTTTGCATGATGTGACACTTGCAATTTGATCCACTTGCAATGATAAATTTGGCACTTTTACAATTATGTCCCCTTGGATGCACATGTAAAAAAATATCACTGTGCAAGAAAAATAATCATTTTGATCTCCAATACTTAGAACAATTTTTTAACCTCCCTCTAGGGACCACCTGTAGGCATGTGCAAGAAAATAATACCTTTATTTTTTGAAAAATAACGTAATTATGACTTCAAAATAATATTTATTTGCTATGATGTGACATCTATGCAAGAGTTACTTTGTCATTTTCCTCCCTATCTACATGTTGATCATGATGTTTTATCTTCTAGCTGTAGGGGCCACTTATCAATATATAGAGCAATGTTCCTCCCATCCATGCAAAGGGTGATCAATAGTAATAAGGAATCGAGCTAATTGTTGATGTTGACCATGTCAACATTTCTCCTAATATGGACTCCTTTGATTTCATAATACATGGCTTGGTTAAAAAAATATGATGAAATAATCATGACCACCTTTTGAAAGAATAAGGTCTCGAGCCCTTACTTGAATTGGCATATATGATGGTTTTCCGACTTTTGATAAATCACTAACACATACAATGTTTTCACCTTTTGATTAATCATTTTTTTGCCCCCTTTTGAAAGAACAATTCAACATACAAAAATTTGTCGGCATTTGATTATTTTTTGGCATATGGTTTTGGACCTTAGAAGGGTAGTTGAACTGTGGATTGGATTTGCACCGTCAATCTTAGTACTTTGCAATTATAGTCATCAATTATCTGAGATGTGATAAGTATGGATTTTGTATTGAAGTTAGCACAAGATCTTGATCATTGATCTCCGTCCTTTCTGAAGCTGAAATGTTGATCTCATGAACCGTGGTTAGTAGAGTGATTTTTATTTTCATCGGTTGGATCTTGTACTTGCAATCTCGAACTGTTGATGTTTTGCGAGTAGTTAGGTTAACCAAACCGTTGGGTTAAGGTAGCAAAATGGGAATTTTACCTACCATTTGGTCATTATTCACTTGGATTCAGATCAACTTGGTGAAGCCCTATGAAAATTTCTCTAGGAAGATATGAATGTGATCTTGAAGCTTTGAGTATGAAGTTTTTGATTCTTTTCTATAATGAAAGCTCTATAAATATTCTTGGCCACCATTATTTTGACTTGGATCTCGATTATTGGGTTTCTACCTCAATTCTGTGCATACACGCTTCATGATTTCTATTTTTTCTGATGAGTATCCCATTTCTTTTCGTCTCCTATTCTGTGAAACTTTCTTGAGCTCGAATATGGTTCAGGTGCTTCATTTTTACATTTACATTAGATATTTATCAATTTTTTTCTCGAGCTCAACTTAATTTGGTAAGTTTTGTCACTTTATTTTTCTGAGTTCTTCCCAAAACATGAAAATATTTTAATGGTCATGAGATCTAAGGTAACTTCTGGATCTGTATCTATAATATTTTGATGAACTCTTGAATGGCTTAAAAATTCTTAGTTTTGATAACCCAAATATGGGTATTCATCCTTTGATACGAGTAATTTTATTCTCCTTTGAAAGTGTTAGATCTGGGCATTTCGAAACAAATCCATTTGATTCATTTCCATTTCCAGGTCTCTGTGTTACGAAATCTTATATCTATGTCAAATAGATAATGGCTCTGACTTCATTTTATTTTTATGCTAGGTCGAAATTTGTTGATATACATGCCTTCATTGAACTAAGTATGCATTTTTATTTTGTTGTCTCGAAGATTTGTTATATACATCTAGAGTTCTATTTTGCTTCTATGGAAAGTTTTGTTAAAACGGAGAAATTGTGGTTATACTCTTCCTGAGATTTCAGCATGATCTTCTTTGAGCTTCTATTTCTGTATCATTATTCCTTTTAAAACCCTGATGGTTTCTGTTATTATTTGGTATTTTTATACTCTACGAGCTTGAAGAAACTTATGGGTATTTCACCATTTTGACTACTGGGTTGACCTTATTTTTCCTTAGCAATGGTCTCTACTTTCTACCTTGTAACTTAATATCTGAGTTTTTTTCGTGGGTATTCATTATTATCTATATAGATACACCCATAACTGAATTCGTGAACTCAACCTTTTTCTATAAATTCTAGATGAGTAGGTGTATTCAAGATTTGTGATTTATTGGGGTTTGTGATAGCCATATGGGTTTTTCTTTTAGAGCTTTCAGGTTGAGTGACTCGCATTGTGCGTCTAATGGCTCAGTCATAACTTTTCTCGAAGGGGTTTCTCTATACATATTTTCTTTGTAAATCTTTGAAATACAACTTGTTATAAATAATTGGCTGTGTTGCATAAAAATGATGCTTTTGAAAAAACTGTAATTTTATGGCTGATTACTTTGCTAAAGATGAGAATATTTTCCATCTTAATCTTCATATGATATTTTTGTGATATATTCTTGTTGATATCCATATCCATTATTCTTGTTTCTAACTTGAAGTTTTGTTATTCTAATGAAGTTATTATTTTGGTCTTGAGACTTGACTTTAATCATGACCGTACTTGATCCAAGAGCTTATTTTTGCTGATTTCTATACCTTGAAGATGTATCCTAAAATTGTGCTCCTGTCAAATAATGCATGATCTTTATGTTAGCGTGTACTTTCTTTTCTTACTTAAACTATTTCAACTTGAGATGCACAAATGATATAGCTGTAACTATACTTCCTTTTGAATCAATTTCTTCAAATATTTGTTCTTCATTTTTATCCTTGCTATTAAAAATGAGAAATTTGATACTCAAGTGTTGATCTATGCATAGGGATTTGAATGAAAAATTACGTAACTAGTTCTTGAACTTGATGATCTTGGGCTTAGTTCAAAATCTATTTGTATGGCTGCTTCAAAATATCAAAGTGAACCTTATCTTTATTTATCACTTATTATAATTAGATTGAAAAGTGAGTTGAGATTTCACCATATGTATGTGATAGCTGATATTTGAAGCTATTGAAAATGTACTTGTTATTTTTATTGTTTAACAATAGCTTCCTTGTACTTGGCTTTACTTGCAAGAATTCTTTCCAAATGATATATTAAGTTTTAGGACTCTGTACTTAACCTACATAATGTGAAAACCTCTGCTGATGAACCCGAGTCCTTTGAAAAGATAATATTGTTTGCTTGTTCTTTATAGCTGCAACCTTTCTTGTAGAAAGATTAAAACATCAATTCAGTTCTTCTTAGTCCTTTCATCACCCTAGTTGTTCGCTTTAGAGCTGTGCTTTGCAATTTTTCTTTGTTGTGTACTCTTCAAACAAACTTGATGAAAATATAATAATATTTTTTCTTTCTTCTAGATGATTGTAATATGTATAATGTCCATTCATCTAACAATGGCCTCTTATGCTGGTTGTACTTACACTTCAATTGTAGCTTGACTTACATTTGAATTCTACGAATTCAACATGAAACGAAGTCTCTAGTATGATGCTCTCAACTGTTCTTTTTCAGACTGACTTAAAGTAAGAATCTTGTATTTATTTTCTTTTCTTGTATTTCATCCTTCTAGAAATAATGGTTAATTGTACCTGATTCAGCTAGTGCTTGATGATCATATATCTTTAACCTCAAAACTGTACTTTGGAAACTATACCTTAATCTTGACTATAACTAGGCAATGTGTATGTTGTATGCACTATGTGATGAGATTTTGTAACTATATTTCTCCCTCATAATGAACTTCATTTTTTTCTCTTGTGAATTTGAATAGCTCCCTATTCCATAGCCTTTCTGGATACTCATATTTCTATTTTAACTTATTGCTACTTGAAAATTTATCCAAATCCCATTATAGTTGTAGCTCCATTCTTCTTGGTTGATGCTTGTTGCATAATATAGATTGTTCTCTCATTAGTCAGACTGCATCTTTGTTACATGTATTCTGCAATTTGTACTTTATACTTGACTGTAATTTGATGAAAAACTGATATCTTTTGCTTACATGGCTGTAACATCTATATTCAAGCTCTTCTTTGATCCATACTATATTGCAATCTATTTTTTCCTTTGATTATGAAAAGATACAAAACTTCTTTATTATGTCAATCTTCGTGAATTTGCAGCTCTAATCTTCTAAATTTAAAGATGTACTTTAATTCTGTACTCTGTCATTTGTTATTGAAAAATACATATACATCTGGAAATAAGAGTTGTAATTTTTACTTTATCCTTTTGATTCTTCTCCTCAAACATTTCAATGCACCAGTGAGTTTTCTATTGTAGTCCTTGAATTTTATAAACTTTCCATTAAGTGAAATCTATGCTTGATGGTACATAATTTCAAAACATGCATTCTCTTTTGTTGCAACCATACCTACACACTTTAAGAAAATAACTAGGATTTTTGGCCTTTCTTATGTTCCATAGTGACTTTCTTTCTCTTTCCTTTTGTTGGCATGATTCGGGGATTCCATGAGCTTGTATTAGATAATACTATCTCAATTATGCATCAATTATACATGATGTACATTATGCCTCTGATATTAGGAAATCCATTTACATGTAATTAGATAGTACATGAGTACAGATTAAACTCTGAACTCTTGACTAATGCCTTTTCTTTCATTTCTCGGGTATATCTTTGGAACTACTAGATAACATAGATGAAAGATGGAGTGGAACTGGAAACAAATTAGACTAGGAGAAACCCAAGGCAATGATGGGTTTCTTCTATACTCTTTACTTTTAGCATTATGCACTTGTACTTACTAATTAATTAGTTATGAGTTACATCCCATGGCTTGTTGGGTAAACATGTAATTTCTTCATGAAGAAATGACATTAAATTTTGTAATCGAGTTGTATACTTATTTTCGCATTCAACTTTTATGATGGATATTGATTGTATAATGAAATTAACAACTCAATGACATGATTAATACTATTTAAACATGTAAAAATAATGAGTTTTGATGTACTGTAACTTAATAATTAACTCTTTTCAATTCCATGTAATTGCAACTCGTTTCGTTACTCTTGAATATAACATTTAACCTAAGTTGTGATTCTCGCCTTCATCAAGGCAATGCATTATTCCTTTAGGGCTTTTATGTTTACTTGCTGAAGACAAACATGGAATGGAAATATATGTGGGGTGTTACATGGTGTAACAACACACATAGCTGCAGACTACATGTAGGTAATTAATTGCTACAACTGAAAAACACAATGTAAACTCTATGATTGCTCCTAGATAAGCCCATTCAATCAAAACCCTCCATTGAAAACTAAGTTTTGAGTTGTCCATTTTTTTCACAAGTAAAGAAATTGTGAACATTTCCTTAGTGCATGACTCATCTGTTTAAGAACACGACTCAATAGAGGGCTGATTTGACTTATTGTAGAACTTGGCTACGAATCGAGCTGCTATTTTTTTCGCAAACAGCTTCAATTCATATTTTTTCTAGTTTTAATATCAATGGAAATATCCTATATCTTCTCATTTTTACTTTTATCATCAACTAAGTACTAGGGATTTGTCCACAATTGCACACTCATTGTCTTCCATATAAACTTTGTATTCCTTCTCGTACCAACATTGTCCAATACTCATAAGGTCATGCTTCAAATATACAACCTAATAAACATCATGCATATTCATTTTCTCCCACTATATAGTTATAATACTAATCATTCCTTTTTAGTTTTACAAACACAATATTGTTATTTCCCAAAGTAACATCACTCTTCACAACTTCATCCAAACTAGAAATTAAATCTAGATTATTTGTCATGTGATTACCGTAACTATAATCCAAACACCATACATCACATGGACTCTCTTTTGATATATTTCCCTTAATTGATGATAAATAAGGTTTTACTTTGGAAATACTTATGCATATAATACAAATTTATCCGTAAGTAGAGATTCCAACCTAATTTGGATATTTCCTCTCCGATCATATTGTTTTTTCTTACAATCATAAACATAGTGCACATACTTCTTAGAATAATGACACAAAATATGAGAAGTATCTTGTCTTTGACTATAACTGTGTTCATGACTTTGTCCTCTTCCACCGGAATTTTATGAAACGATGTTGCATCCTTTGAATGAACTTATTCCTATACCTCTTGGGCTGAAACTACCTCTTCTTTTTCCATAACTTCATGGTATCCGAGATACAAAATATTTATCTACAATTGCATGTGATCTATTCATCCTCTCTGTTCATGACTTATTAGTGATGCATGGAACTCATCAATAGAAAATTGACTCAGATCCTTAGTTTCTTCAATAAAGCAACAACTAGAGGATCAAATTTTTAGGCAAACTCCAAAGCCATTTTTCAATAATCATTATATCTTCAATAGAATCACCATGTGATTTTATTTGATTGATTAAGAGAACTATATAAACAAATAATTATTATACGGAATATGAATATTTCAATCCTAAACTCTCTAAATCCCTATGAGGTAAATGTAGTTTGGAATTATTTACTTTCTCCTTACCTTTATTTGAAACTTGTCGACTATCTCATACGTTTTTTTTTTCTTGATTGGATCCTACCACTCTATGTATAATGCTTTCATGCATTTACCGATGAATAAAGAAAGGATATTTTCCAACTTGATTCCATAATTCCTTCAAAATATATTTCTCGCTTAAGAAATTGCAATATAAGCTGTTGCATTTGCGCATAAGAATGTAGCCAAATTATGAATAAACTTGATACACCGCAAATAATATGAACTCCAAAAAAATAGATACCCTTATTTGTTATTGAATAATGAATTACAATGTTTCCTAAAGAGGAAAACAACTCCCAACTCGAGTTTCTAAGAAAAATTTAACGAACTTGACTAAATATACTCTAGGTGGTGGAAATTACTATTTTTACCAGTTTACTAGAACTCGTTATTCTTAGTAAATTCGTATGCTTATTTGTATGGGCACATAAATTACCATGCATCTTCTACATTCCTAAATTAGAGGAATAAACAAATTTCTAACTCATAATGCAACTAATAGACTAAAATTAACTAATGCCCAAAAAGGAAAAAAACCGAACTACAACTTAAATCCTAATTTTTGGCCTCGGGATGGCAAATTTAGGGCACAAAATTTTCCTAAACTTGCCCCAATCTAGTAGGACAGGTTCTTTGCATTCATCTCACCAAAACATGTAGTTTTGAAAAAAATGAAAAACGGACACTGGAGCTAAAGTTATGACCTTGCTAAGTTCCTACTCGCGCATCATTTCTCCCCGCTTGAAAAAACGTAGCTCCCGCAAGTTGTATTTTTCAAATGCATCCATTTATCGCATCAAAATTCTTAATATTCCACTCTATTACCCAAGTATTTTCCTCCTACTCTAGTCCTTTCCAATGTAGCAAATATTTGTTGTATTTCCCATGTCATGTCTCTATTGTTTTCTTATCTAGAATCTGATCCACTTCTTCTTTCTTCTTCATGGGAACTCTTTACCTCCAATATACTACTTCATTAATAAAATCGTCTTCGCACCATCCTCATGAAAAGAATACAAATCTGAAACATTAAAAACTAGAGAAATATCAAAAATTTGACAATTCTACCTCATAAGCATTATTATCATTTTTTTCACGATTTTACAGGACCAATCTTCTTGTACTTCACTTGTTATAGGTTCCTTTTGGAAACCTTTCCCTCCACAAATATACCATAACCAACTCACCAACTTTAAATACCTTTATCTTTCTATGCACATCTTCTATTTCCTTATACTTATAATTACTATTCAGCAGCTTCTTTCGCACTTCTTCCCGAAATTGTTGTATATGTTCGAGAAAATGCTTCGCATCATCACTGACTCTGCCATCAACTGGTAGTTGTACCAAATGTAACTCCCCATTTGGATTACTCCCATACACAATTAAAAATGGATACTTTCCTATGGATCTGTTTATGGAACTATTATATGCAAACTCAGCTTGTGGTAAAGTTAAGTCCCATTGTTTCGGCTTTTCCCCAACAATGCACCTCAACAGGTTTCCCAAACTTTGATTTAGCACCTCTATTTTCCCATCAGTCTGAGGATGATAGGTACTACTTGAACTATAGTTGAGCTCCCAATTTCTTCCATAAATTTTTCGATAAGTGACTTAAGAACCTTGCGTCCCTATCTAAAGTAATGGTTTTGGAACACCATGCAAATGAACAACTTCTCTAAAAAACAAATTTTCTACGCCTGTTACATCACTTGTTTTCTTGTAGGTAATAAAATGAACCATCTTATAAAACCTATCAACAACCACAAAAATTGAGTCATTACCTCATTTTGTTTTTGGTAATCCCAAAACAAAATCCATACTCAGATCTATCCATGACCCTTTAGGAACAAGAAATGGCATATACAAACCTATATTATGTGCATTTCCTTTCGAGACTTAGAAAATTTGACATCTCTCCACATATCTTACCACATCTCTTTTAGCTTTAAATAATAGTAGTTATCTGCTACCATGGCTATTGTCTTATCTTTACCAAAATGCCCACGGTAATCCTCTACTATGTAACTCTTTCACTATATTCTCTCTCATAGACCCAACAAGAATACATAGTTGGCGTCCTTTGAATAGGTAGCCATCTTGTAAAATGTACTCATCCTGGAAATCTCCTACATTGTCTAAAAATGGACGAGTTAACCTTTCAACAATATCTTTGAAATTAGAATAAGAAGAATACAAACATTTTATGGCTTTAAAACCCACCACCTCATTTTCCATAGTGGTAAAAAAAGTCACACGCCTACTCAATGCATTTTCAACTTGATTCTCTCTTCTGGATTTATGTTTTAGAGAAAAAGTATAACCTTGCGAAAATGATACCCACTTTGCATGCCTAATATTCAAATTCTTTTGAGTATTCACATACTTCAGGGCTATGTGGTCTGTAAATAACACAAAATCCTTAAGCACTAAGTAATGCCTACAATGCCTTAATGCTTGTAAATTGCATAAAATTCCACATCATAAGTAGAGTAGTTATTTCTTACATCATTGGGTTTCTCACTAAAGAAAGCTACTCGGCTTTCCACCTTGACTTAGAATAGCACCAATACCACATGTGAGGCGTCACAATAAACATCAAAACTTTATAAAAATCTGGTAGTGCCAAAATGGGTGCCTTTGTCACCTTCTTCTTCAAGAATTGAAAACTATCCTCAGCTGCCTTTGTCCACAAAACTCCCTTCCTTTTGTGCAATTTTTATACGTGCTATAATACTACTAAAATTTTTAATAAATTTTCTATAAAATGTTGCTATACCATGAAAAATTCTTACCTCTCGTTATACTTTGTAGAGTAGGCAATTCAATAATTTCCTTTATCTTTTTGAGTCCATCTCGTAACCCATCTTGAAATAATAAAGCCCAAGAATACCAAACTCTCTTGCATAAATGTGCACTTATTCATATTTCCATAGAGTTTATATTTCCTTAACACTTCAAATACCACCCTTAGATGCCTCAAATGTTCTTCTTTAATATTTACTAAATATCAAGATATCATCAAAATAAACCACAAAAAACTTACACAAAGAGCAATGTAAAATAATGTTTGAATGATCTATTGAATGTACGAGGGGGTGAATAAATACATAGTGAAAACGGTTAGGAGGTGTAACCGCCTGTACCCAAACTAACCAATAAACAATGTATTAAATATGCCAACATTCCCCCCCTTAATATATTGTTTTTACAAATCTACCCCAGATTCATCATCTTGTTACGTCATGACATGTCCTATTTGCTTCTTGCAACAAGGACTTTGCCTGGATTTTCTTGAATCTCTATGACAGATGTGCTCTCATTTGTAGAAAAATAGATGAAGAAGTGAGCTCAAAAGCTCGTGTGGTGCGCCACAGATGTGCTTGAGGGCATTTAATCTCGCATTTGTCATCTGGATCGACACAACTCTTCTCCATCTATATGTCGAACAAGACTCAGTCCATTATGTCCTCGAATTGCAAGTTTTGAGACCAAGCTAAGAGTAGATACCGATGCTCTTCGGTTCTCTCAAATGCGGCACATCTCTATGGTTGCTTGCAATGTTGCTAACATCTCTGGGCATGACTTTCATGCTCTCAGACTGTTGCATGGGATCATAGGCTGGTTGTTCGCGTCCATCTTTGATAGCAAATTTGATGAATGAATGAAGGGGCTTAATCTCGTTTTGTTCCGATTTGATTCAAACAAATTCCACATGTCTCCTGATTTTTTGTACGATGCGCTTGCTAATGTATTGCATGGTCTGTGAACAATAGTTGAGAAGATGTTGGGGGAAGGAGTCTACCAATGCACACCTGGGTTTTCGGTGGTCGATGCCACTCATGTCAAACTCCACACAGTGCTGATAAGTTGGTCAGTCGTCATTGCCACATGCTCTCTTCTCCCTCTTTAGTGACGGATTCTTCTTTTTGAATCCTTGAACTGTGGGCTTGTACCATGGGTTTCCTTCTCTGAGTATGCTCACACACACCGACTATTTACTCTTAAGTCTTGAGATAGTCTTTGTTTCCTCACACGCCGAGAAATGGTCGTTGATGGGATAACTCGCAGTGAACTTGGATCGCTTTAATGATCGATGCCACATCGCTGCAGGACATGAAATACAAAATGAATTCTCCATGTTGTTCTTGCGCATGCATTGTATGGTCTTCTCATTTTGTTTGAAGCGGTTATATTTCATAACTGTCTTCTTCAAGACAGTTATCCCCTCTCTCTTCGAAGATAACTGTGGAGATGAATGAAAATCCAAATTTCATTCACCCTTCCATCGTAGAATGGGGAATTGTACTGTGCTACGCTGTGCACACAAAGAAATACGCCAGAAAAAAATAGTTTGCTTTTCACGTAGAAATAGAACGGAAGACAATGTTAGGATGAATATTGCTCTCCTCCACGCATAGCAAAAATGGGACAGGAACTCTGATCTCCTTCAGTGCCACGCACAGCCGCGTATTGAACATCCCACCTCTTCTGCTCCAGCGCCAGGCATTCCTCTGCTTTGGGAGGGGCTTTTCAGTGGAAAAGAAGATGCGGCTAACAACTTTTCCCGTGGCCATTATACCATCGGCAAAGAGATTGTGGACATCTTCCTGGATCGTATCAGGAAGCTTACAGATAACTGCACGGGCCTCCAAGGGTTCCTTATCTTCAATGCAGGAAGTTTAAAAACGGTTTCAAAACTGAACGTTTTGTTGCTGGGTCTGTAGATTTCCACGCAGGAGGGAGCACCAGCAAAGAACTCCAAACGAATCCTCGATAATGTCACACGCAGGGCATTCAACGGATTTACAGGAAGGGGCCTGGGACGAGCTCCATGTGACCGTCACACGTGCAGGGAGAGCAGCAACACCAGATATAAAACATATCTTCACGCAGAGAAAAGGAAAGTGTGAAAGGTTTTTTTTTCACGCTCTTGCACCAATTGCAAGAATTTATCCTCCACGCTACTCTGGTGTGCTACTCCCACTTCCATGCTCTGATACCAATGTTAGCACAAGAGCAATGTAAAATAATGTTTGAATGATCTATTGAATGTACGAGGGGGTGAATAAATACATAGTGAAAACGGTTAGGAGGTGTAACCGCCTGTACCCAAACTAACCAATAAACAATGTATTAAATATGCCAACAAAAACATACCATTATACTCCCGCAACATGGTGTTCAACAATCTCATAAAAGTACTAGGTGCATTGGATAACCTGAATGGCATCGCCAACCACTCATATAATCTATTTCCTGTCTTGAATGTTTCTTTTCACTCATATCCTTCATGATCCGAATCTAATGATAACCACTTCAAAGATCAATCTTGGTGAGATACTTAGATCCAACAAGCACATCCATCATCTCATCAAGGAGAGGTATTGGGAACCTATACTTGATCATAATTTTATTGATTGCTCTACTATATGTGCACATTCTCCATGTTCCATCCTTCTTTGATGTTAATAAAGCTAGTGTTACACATGGAATCATGCTCTCCCTTACGACCCCATTTCGTATTTCGAGCTCTGTCACTTGCCTATTCAACTCTGCATGCAATGTTGGGCTCATCCTATTACCCACTTGATTTAGGAGTGGAGACCCTTGAATCAAATCAATATGGTGTTGAATATCTCTTTTAGGTGGTAACCCATCTGGTATCTCATCAGGAATAACATCTGAAAATTCTTCTATTAATTATGTTGTTTCTACTGGTATTTGTGAATAGTGCATAATGGTAAAAACGAGTTGCATTTCTCTTCTTCAAAAATTCCTTTACTAAAGCATATTTTCAGCCTTCCCTCTTCCTTAAGAAGTAGCAAAAATATTTTTGTGCCATCCTTCTAGAAAGTATAAGTATTCTTTCCCCATCATGAATAACTTTTCTATCAAATTACCATGGTATTCCTAGTAGAATATGACATGCATCCATACGAATAACATCACAACAAATCTCATCCTTATAATTGTACCCAATAGAAAAGCCTATTAAACATCTCTTATCAACAAGAACTTCAAGTTACCCTTCTTCAACAATGTAATACGGTAAGGGTTAGGATTCTTCTCACAATGCAAACCCAATTTATCGACCATCTCATTTGAAACCATGTTCTTACAACTACCACCATCAATAATAACGTTACATACTTTTCCTCCCGAAGTGCATCTTGTTGAAAACATTTGTACGAAGTCATGCATCCCCCTTGATCTCCTTTCTTGGAGCAATCATCGTCCTCTTGATCATCAAATTTTCTCCAACATCTGGTGGAATTTCTAGGTCCTGTTCATCTTCTACTTGTTCAGCTTCAACGAGATTTACTCTTGGGGCATCTCCTTGCCTTTTGTCATGTGTATAAGTATGTGGGCATTCAAAATCTAGATGCCCTTCTTCACCACATCTATAAAAAACAAATGGTCTTGGTGGAGCCTCCCATCCTCTATCACCAGCATATCCTCTCGCCCATAGATATTCCTCTGCCTCTTTGTTGATTTTGGAAATCTGTCTCCTATCCTCTTGCTTTTCCAATCCACAAGATTATTCTCCCTACCTTGGTGAAACCAGCTCGTCCTGAAAGGAAGATGAGGCCCTCTATTCATTCCAGGTGATCTCCTACAACTTTGATGATTTTGTTTTACCTCGGCCTTTAAGGCTAATTGATAGGAATCCTCCATGATTTTAATCCTATGCATACTTATCTCATCTTGAATAGAAAATTTTAATCAATTTACATACCTTGCAGCCATTTGTTCCTCATTTTCTTCATGTTCTACACAAATGGACAACTTGTAGAACTCATTTGTGTATTCTTGCACTGTTTGTAAGTTCTATATGAGATTTTGAAACCTCCTATAAAGGGTTTGTGCATAATCCACAGGGAGAAGTTTATCTTTCATCTTCTTCTCCATCTTACTTCACGTCCTAATTCTTTCTTTCCCCTTCCTTGACCACTCTTTTTGTAGGTGATCCCACCATAACATAGCATGACCTTTCAATTTTGTGGATGCAAATTTTACCTTCTTTTCTTTTGACATAGCCTTTACTCAAAACATTTCCCATGCTACTTAACTAGTCTATCAGCTCCTCTAGTTTTAGACTACCACCATACTCTAAAACATCAACTCTTTTTCCATCATTCTTTTCTTTCTAATGCTCCAAGCATCCTTTCTTTAAAATCTAATGGTGGTGCTTGTGTTTCCTCCTCTTCACAAACTTCTTCTTCATCTATGTCATCCCCACCTTGATTTCCTCTCATGGTTATCATTGCAACAAGCACAACAACTTGTCTCTGCAAATCTTGCATATTTCTATTCATCTGTGCAATACCACCTCCTCTACCTCTTCCTCTTCTTGCCATTTTTTAAAAAATACTTTGAACCAACTCTTATAGCAGATAATGTAACAAAATTATGAATAAACTTGATATACCCTAAATAATATGAACTCTAAAATAAAATACTTCTCCTTCTTTGTTATCGAATAATGAATTACAATGTTTCTGAAATAGGAAAACAACTCCCAACTTGACTAAATCTACTCTAGGTGGCGGAAATTACTATTTTTAGCGAGTGTACTAGAACTCGCTATTCTTAGTAAGTTCATATGCTTATTTGTATGCGCACATAAATTTCCAAGCGTCTTCTACATTCCTAAATTAGAGGAATTGACAACTTTATAACTCATAATGCAACTAATAGACTAAAATTAACTAATAACCAAAAATAGAAAAAAACCGAACTACAACTTAAATCCTAATTTCGGCCTCAAGATGGCAGATTTAGGGCCCAAAAATGTGTTAAAACTTGCCCCAACCTATAGAGTAGGTTTCGTTGTGTTCCTCTCATCTAAACATGTGGTTTGAAAAAGCAAATGAACTAAAACGGAGACCCGAGCTCAAGTTATGACCTTCTCAAGTTCCCGCTAATTCGGCACATCATGTGGGATTTGTGTACCCATTCTCAATGATCGCCCACACGTCTTGAGATATGAATAGGGTCTTCTGGTCAACAAACAATATTTATAGGTATTTCTATTAAACTGTTCTATTTGCATACGAGATGTAGAAGCCATAGTTTGCTACAAATTTAATAACTCTTTGGAAAATCCTAGTTTGATACCAATTTGTAGAAAATTTACAAAGTCTTATACAAATGAACAACATTAACAAGATAATAAAACATGTAATTAACAAAGAGTAATCTAAAATCAAACTCGATTTTTTGTGCACAAATAATTATATTATTTCATATTCAAAGCTTCACTTCATACAAATGAATTTATGCATGCAACACTTTCCTTTAGATATACAAGTTTAGTTGTGTGCGTATACTTCTTTCTATGCATATTTCACACTTATGTGTGTGCATACATAACAAATACAATTGTTGTTATTAAATAAAAACTAAATCCCTCTAAACTCAACCATGAACTGCTTCTTAAATTGATATTTCTAATTCTAAATTAGTGCTTTAAATCAATTTCATGTTGTGCATACATAAAACAAATATGTTTTGTTTTATTTGATTTATTTAGTTCCTAAACATAGAATTAAACTAAAAGTTACACACTTCATAAAATCAAACTGTTATTTGCTAAATTTAACTTCCCTAAAAACATTACAGGAGAAATTACATACAACACATGCATGCAAGTTTCAACAGAATCAAGATCTTTTAAAATGTTCTGCAGCTTGGCTTTAAGGAATCAACATTTAAGGTTTTTAAATAGTCAAATACTAGTTTTGAACTTTTACTAGCCTTCTTCAATTTGTGTTTTGTGTTGGCCTTAGGATTTGCGAATTTATCTTTGGGATTTGACATATGTTTCTTGGAGAAACAAAAGGTAGAGAAAAATGATAAGTATAATTTTCTCTTAAAAAAATTTAGAGCTTATTGACAATATAAATCATACATTATTTTCAATGTATAAAAACACTCTTGTAGAGTATAGATTTGAGTATTCTTAATTTTTATCATTTTCAATGTAATGGATTTTTAGCAAGCTAAAAGGGTTTTAGGGCTATGAATGTGGGTTAACAATTTTTTAGTAAGATTTATAAGTTATTTGTGGGTTCGTAAAGTTTATAGGGGAATTGTATGAAGTTTTTAATAATTTATTTATTATGGCGTCCACATTTAACCATTTTTTCATCACGGTTCAACATTCAATTCATTAATTCAAACATATTTTCTATATTTTTGATATTTTTAAGTTTCTATATGTTGTTTCTTCATCATCATTTAGCATTTGATTTATCTATACATATCCATTTTCTAGGTTTCATATGTTCTGAGATTCATTCAAGGCCTTTTCCTCTTGAGTACTGTAAGTGCAATATTTGAGATTATTTTTGTTTATCAATTCATATTTAATATAATGTAAAATCTGGAGAAAAATGTTTTGATGTGTGAATCCTCTTGGTTTTGAGGTTTGCTTGAAATTTTATATGTACCGCTTTATAGGTTTGAATCTTTCTAGGTTTTATATGTACTACTTTGAAATTTTTCCTTTTAAACTCATGCTCATTCTCTTATGCTCATGCTTTTAGATGAATAGATAGTGAAATAGTTTCTACATGAACATATTTTCTTGAAGGTTCTTCTTTACTCATATGAAATTAAACAAATAGTGTACTCCTTTTATATATCACAAATGGTCCTCCCGCTTTCTCTTTACATTTCAAAACTATTTTAGTCTATATTTATCCCATCTATAGTTTGTAACTTCTTTCAATGGAGGAAGAATTTAATTATTTTTCGCATTGTTACTGCCAATGTATAAATGTAGATGTCATTGTTCTGCTATACTTATCTTCGAGGATTAAAATTTGAATAAGAATAATATTAGAATTGATTTACAGGAGCTGTTATAAATATCTATCTTTGTTTATATATAATTTAAGTTATGAGTGTCATATAGTTTAGATTTGGATCTTTTGGACTTCAATAATTTTGATTCTGAGTTATTCTTAAGATAAAATGTGAGTATTATATTTTTATTTCGAGTATGATTTTGATTTTTTTCATTGTTTAGAAGTTGATTTGAATTTAAAATTGTTTTTTGATGTATCCATACTCCTGAATTTCCAGGGAATGATCTTACTTGATTTTGAACTAAGATTTATGTATAGATATATGTGCATGTTGCCAAATCTGCAGGGAAGGATTCGTAACTGATTTTAACCTAAGAATTATGTAAATATATATGTGTGCATGTTATCATTATTTAATTTTTTTAACTTGATTTTAATTTAAGATTCATGTACCTATATATGAGTTGGTATAAGGAGCTGCTACCTTCATTTTTATTTTAGATTTATGTAATCATATATACCAGAATCAATATTATTTAGTGTTGATATGGAATTTTTGACCTAAGTTGTTTCCACAGTGGGTTACTATGATTTCTCTTTGTGAGACCTATTTACACGATCTATGGCCTCAATGTTTGGGCACGAAGCAAACTTTTATGCTACAGGTGCAGTTGTAAATGAAAAATCCTCTATTTCCTATATCTCTCTTCCCATTTTGTGTTGAAATTTAAACTTAATTTGCCAATGTCTATTAGAGTTTAAACACTATCTACAGGGCCTCCTTTGTCCAAAGATGGTTCTTCATTCATCTTCCATTTCTTCAACAGATTAAAGTTGGGATTGTTTACTTGTTTCTTCAGAGGTTTGTGAGTTTGTAGTGTTCATAGGGAAATTTAATAATTTTTCGACCAAAACACTTTTAAACAATTTCTCAACATGATTTGGCATTCATTAATTGATTTATTTTTTAAGATTTTAAACATTTTAGATATTTTGAAATACAGTTTTTCTATACAAATGATACTTCTATTCCTGGATGCGTTTGCACTTTTAAGTACTCTAAGTACAATATTTGAGATTATTATAGAGTTTTTTTGTTACATTTTAATATAATGTTAAAATTTCTGGAGAAAAATGTTTGATTATTTGGATCCACTTGGTGGTCTTGAGATTAGCTTAAACTTTTCATTGTACCATTTTATAGGTTTGAATCTTTTCAAGATTTGTTTAAAATTTCATGTGTTACTTTATAGGATTCAATATTTTTCAGGTTTATATAATTATTGTATTTTTATTTCATTTTCACCACATTGAAAATTTTATTTTTAAACTCATTCTTATTCTTTTGTAACACCCACAAATTCAATTCACAAAAATTGTGTCCAACCTCATTAATTGCTTAAGAAAATCATTTTAAAATGTTGAAATTGTCAATATACTTTAATTACATTTATTTAACTCTACCCATTCAAAAGGTAGTCGAACCAATTTAATAATTAAGTATTATGTAATGCCCCACTGGGCATCGGCTCCTTTTCTACCTGCCCTCCACTGCCATCCTTTATGGCCATCTCTGCGACCTGCCTGGCGTGAGAGAGAAGTTGTTCCACGAGTGTTGTTTTGTCCTTTTTGGCAAGTGGTGTGTGGTTGGGCGCCTCCACCAACTATCTTCATTGTTTGACAGGCTTACTTGTTCATCAACCTACCTTGACTTATACCCTGACACCTGCCATTGCATTAAAAACCCCCCCGCACCTTCTTGGCGTGTTCTGGACAGTGGATTCATTGATGGTGAAATGAAGGTCTATCGCCCTGATGTTGCGTGGGTGGGTGTGGGTCTCAAAATCGTGCTGTACAGGCAGTTTCAGTGGAGCGTAGAACTGAAATTCTCCTAGGAGTGCCGTGAGGAAGTGATTGGCTTTATGCAGCAGCTACAGGGTAGAGAAGTAAACTTATCCCAGAAAATCAGTGGCCTCCAGAGAGAGTTAAGTGCGACAGCTACTGCAGGGCGAGCCCAAGGAACCGTTGGTGTTGATCCTGATGTTCTGGTTGCACGCGACCACAGTCGAGATCAGTTGTTGCAGAATCTTGCAGCTGTAGTAGAAGAACGAGGTAAAGTTTTAGTTGAGTTGTCTTGCCTTTTCATTTGGAAAGTCACTTCCGTCCAGGTGGTGAATTTAACATGGGAGAAGCTCGATCAAATCTTGAGGCTGCGTTTTGTGCTTTGCATTTCCATGGTTTTGCTGGTATCGTGGTTGGCCATGGACGCTCAGCTTGGCCGCTTTGTCTGGTTCGAACTGGGGTTTGCGAGTTGGGTCCAGCTTGAATGGCTTTGAATCGTGCTCTGCTGGGTGTGCATCGTTGTGAGTGAAATTCCACTATGTTCCCCTCTTTCTGTTCTTGCTGTGGAAGGCTCAGCCGTGAGCTCATAGCTCTTCACTCTCGTCAGGGGTTTTTTTCATTGCTTTGTATTCTTCTGGCATTGCCGCCGTGTCAAAGGCTCATGACCTCCCTGTTCTATGTTCCAATCTAACTGTTGCTCGACCTGGTCTTAGTTCTTAACTCGCCATTGATTTGTGCTTGTATTTTATTGTTTCAGCCATGAGCTTGACCCAGATTTGGTGACAGATCGCACCCACAGGCACAGGGAATCTATGCAATGTTGGAGAAAATGTCTTGGGAGCTGTAAGGTGTGTTCTTGTTGGGGATCCACAGCAACTGCCTGCAGCAGTAAATAGCCAGGCAACGGGCATGCTACAGTTTGGTAGAAGCCTTCGTGAGCGCCTCCAACAGGCAGGTTGTCCAACTAGGCTGTTTTCTGTTCTGTATCTCTACATCCTCAATTTGGGATTCTCCTTCAAGGTACTTTTTTATCAAAATCGTTTTGTGACAGTGAGGGTGTTACCAGCAGACCCGATGAAATTTATTTACAAAGATTCTCTTTTGAGATCTTATTGACTGCAATGTAACTCATGGAAGAGAACCTCATAGAGGCTGATCTGTTTCATATCAGAATATTCATGAAACACAATTTCTCTGCTATTATATGAGCTGCTTCAATGAGTCACCAGGTTGGCAGGCATAAAGTTTCCTGTTGGAATTATCACACCTTACAAGCTACAGCTGTAATGTTTGCACCGAGAGTTTGATGCTATCCCCAAATCTGATGAAGGAAAAGGTTTATGTATCAATACGATAGATGCCATTCAGAGCCAGGAGCGATGTAATCATTATGTCTTGTGTCCGAGCTTCAAACCATGGTTGGTGTTTAGCTTTCTAGCGCAAGTGCTCTCAGACTGAGTGGTAAGCAGTTCGACTCTCACCCCCAAAGTAGCTGCATTGAAGCAATCTAGTGTTTTGATAGCCACCTATTGCATTCTTCTAGTCGTGCCTTCAAAAGGGAATCCTGGTGTGGTATATTGCAAGAAAAGACTAGTGAAGCAGAGGATAAAGGGGAGGGCGTGTGGCTGTAGCAGTCCCTGCTGGATGTACACGACTGGTGGATGCATTAAAATAGGCAAGATAGACTAACCATATACATAATATGCTAGTATCTAATAAACCTCTTGAAATGAAACTTTTTCTTTCAGAAATTGGTTTAAATTTGTGATTTTGTGGATTTGTGTTCAGTATATGGGTAATAGTTTGTTATTTCCAGATTTTCCTCCGTTGGTTGTTCTTGTTGAAGTGATCTAACCCCTTTATAAAAAAAAAATAAAAAAATGTTCTCGGTGTTTATGCTTCGATTAATTATATGGAAATATATATATATATATATAATGGTACTGTAAGGATAAAAATACCCTGTGCTAGAAATTGAGTCTTCTGGGTACGCTGGTTTTAACAACTTGTCGGCTTATATATATATATATATATATATATATATATATATATATAATCTTAAAGTTACTTCCTTCTACAAAAATGTCGTTGTTTCTTTTGTGAACCTGGGTATGTAATCGCCCCTGGAAAGTTGCAGCTTTGACTAGTATTGGGTTCCTATTATGTTATTGCCCTGGAGGAAAATATACAGTTAAATTATTATTTTTATGATAAGCGTGATTATGCACTTCGTGTATTGTGCAAATTATTAGGGCATTTGGAAATTAGAAGTTCAATATATATGCTTGTTAAGAAGGAAGTTTTGGACCGAAAATATGTCCTGGGTTGATAGAAGGGCATAAATTATTGATAGAACCCCATTTGATTCTACTCTTTCTATGAGTAAAATTTGATAAAATTAATGACCTTTATGGTGTTAAGATATGGTATGTTGATGATTCCTTGTGTGATCGATTTAATTATGTATAGACATAATGCCTTGATGGAGTAAGGTAATATCTTTCATGGTTCGTGAAAGTTAAGGTTTTCATCAACTGCTTAAGGTAACATGAAGTTCCTTAATTTAGTCAAACTTGTTTTGTACTTCCTTCTTGATGAGTGACCTTTCATTACAAATTTAGAATGATTGTGATGGAAGGTCGTGAATATATTTGTTGTTTAAAAAGGGAAAAGAAGCTATGGAATAGTTGTATATGTATCGAACGTAATAATTGTAATTACATCGTTATAGAAGTTCATTATTGGAGGATATCTATCTTCAATGGTATATTATGTGTTTAATCACTGCATAGGTTACCATAAAATTAGTGATGAGATGTAAATTAAGGAGAGTTGAGAGACTTTTCTTTGTATACATCGTTTATGATATTAGAAAGTGAGTTGACGTCGGAAAATTTCAACCAAGTCTAGATTCATGGCTATGTTCCTCGAGAGCGGAGGGTTATAAATCTAAAGTATTATGAAAATTGCAAGGATGTGTTTAGAATGCTAGATTGCCTACTCAACTTGGGTATTAATGAGGCTTGTCACTATTCCGGCCTTGGTTATGTTCAGTAGGTAGGCTGTTAGACAATGCCTATTCCGGACATTCTTATCGTCCTTTCCACTCATCCTTATTAGCTATGAAGTCACTTATTACCTAAGATATAATGGTTGTGGGTTTGAATATAAGATTTTCATCCTTTAAACCTTTTTGATTACATGATGGAACTTTGTTATTACCCTCGTTGTTCGTTTCTAGCCTATTAGGCCTATGGCCCTATGGAACGATTCCAAAACTATATTCTTTTTGGCAACTAAGATCGGGTCTGGGTTTTTATCTTTTGACTTCACCTTGAGAAGGTTGATTGATGGGTTACACTTTAGATTTCAATCACATAATCTACGGGATTACATGATTGAAATCCTAAGACTCTCAACTCTTGTGTCTAATCATTTAAATTTCATAGTCTTGCGTATTTGGTTGTCATACTTTTGTGGTTTTTGAGATATTTTTTTTCATAACTAAAACTTATGGATTTCTTCTTGTTGGCATGGTGAAAATTATATCTTGTTTCAAAAGGTTGTTAGAGGTTAGAACTTTGATCCATTTCTTGAAATAGAATGTTTCCTTTCATGGTATTGTTAGCTAGTAGCTTATTGTTGCTATGTATAGTCTTATCTTGCTCAGTTCTCGCGAACTGACTCAGGTTATTAATTGTTGCAGATGGCTTACGTGGTTAGATGATGGAAAGACTTGTAGATTATTGCATCAATCTTGGTTATGATGTTCCTTTGTACGAATGAGTATTATGTTATAAAAATTTGGAAAGGGCCTTTGGACATTTTAGAAGAAGGGTCAGTGCCTTAGTAAATGTATTGTAGAGTATTGTTGTTGTAACTGTTGAAACTTTGGTTTGTTTGGTTATCACGTGAAAGATGAAATTTGATTACCGCTTGGTTACGGGATAATCTAGTGTATTTTTAATCCTTAGAATAGTAGCGGGGCATGTCCCATGTTATTACTCTCTTGCTCCCTAGTCATGGTTCAATAGAGATAGTATGTCCCTTTGGTTTGTGCATTATGTTGGAATGAATTGATGTAACCTTGTTTTGTTTTCACAAACGAGTACTGTTAAACCTTGCTCTTGAGTTAAAATGTTGAGTTGTAAATCCTTCTAAGGCATAGTAGCAATGAGTTTGTAAGTACTATGAAGTGAGCTGGATAGTCCTTATAAAAGTTAAACCAATAAACATTATCCTTTTATGGTGAAATCTTAAATGACCTCATGGTGAAAGCAATGGTTAGATTTTAGAAGATGATAGGATTTAGTAAGTAGGAGGGAAATTGATTAATTAAACCTTAAATCTCTCTCTATCATTTGAAATGTTCTCCTTTGTCAAACTTAATTAAGTAAAGTCTAGATGGAACATTCAACCAATCTTGATAAACTCTTAACCTCAATGAAAGACTGATAGTAAACAATGTGACCCTGAAGCTAAATTCTGTTGTCCTGTTCTGTTAACCCTTGCCTTGATTCATGGTGATATTTCTTAAGCAAGGTCAAAGTTTGATCCTTAAACAAGAAGGTTATTGTTATGAACCCTAAGCGGTACTTTCCACTCAATCGGAGCTTATGCCATCACCTGGGCAATAGAGGTGTGGAACTTGTGTTAGTGGCTTGAGTAAGTTTAATTAATCTTGTAGAAATGGAAAATGTTCTAAAATCAAATGAATAAAAAGCCTTGGACATAAAATTGATGATCCTAGTTTAGAAAGCTTGGCCTTAAGCTATTTAGTCAATAGTTGAAAAGAAAGAAGTTCTCCCTTGTGAAAAGAATTGTGTGAATCATTACATGAAATTTTATAAGAACGTAAGTTAAGAATTAGAGACATTTTAGTAAACAAGAAAATTTAACAAGAATTTCCTCATGGGATGCCCTAAATGTAAGTGTGTCAAGTGGTTGGACTTCCATGTTGTCTTGTCAGAAAGAAGAAAAAAAAATGTATGTATTGTCCTTGATAGGTGTGAATGTTTCCGTGCTGCCTTTATGGCCATCCTTGTATCAAGTTGTTCACAGTGTTAGTTGTACCCTTGGTGACGACATGTTGCGTCATGTTATGTGTGGAAGTAAGACAAAAAAAAATTATCCTGTCTTTTCTTGTGTTGTTTGTGTGTGTGTGATTATTTGGGTCGTTTCATATTATTAATTAATTTCTAAAAATCATTTTATAATTTAATCCTCTTTTACATTTTCATTAATTTTTATTTAAACTTATTGGCTAAATTAATCTCGATTATTCTACCCATTTAAAATTATCTTATGTTTATAAAGAAATTAGTTATTAAGTTAGTTTAGATATACTTCTCATAATAACTTAACACCCATGTCCATTAGTTAATTATTTTACCATACATTTTACATTTAATTAAGTTAATCCCCTTTAGAACATTATCTAAAATACCCATGCAAAAAAATTCATTGTTTAACCCACTAATAAAATTTCAAGTATTTATTTATTGATGCAAACAAAGAAAACGGTCACAACTTATCCTAACTCACAAATGCCCTAGGTGGGCCCGTTCACTAAATTAAAGTTATTGATACTTTTAATTTCAACTTCATTAGAAAAAACTTCCCATCACTTAAAATGTAATACGGTTAAATTTCTACCCTAGGATTAGATCAATATGGGCCATTAGATTTTAGGTTTTCCCTAAAATACCTAAATATCCATGTGAAACCTTTTTATTCTTTCTTTTCCCTAATATTTGCATTTCTTCATTTGTGTTTTGCAAGTTGAAGGAGGTGGAGGCCATGGAAACTTGAGGGTAAAAATCCGTGGAGGTTTTCTTTGATTTAGATTTGTAAATGGGAGGAAACCCTTCCTCCATTTTTCTCTCCATTTTATCATTTGTATTAGGTTGTAGTGTGTATTTACCTCTTTCTTTTTTTTGCTGCAAGGATCTAGAAAAAAATTTGTTTTGCACTTTTGTTTTCTCATATTTTATTTTTATTCCTCATTGGGTAAAATTGTTTGGTTGGTCTAATAATATATGCACATGCACATGCACACGCATGCGCACACACACACACACACACACACACATGTTAGATCTACATTTTGTTGAAATATATTTATTTAAGATACACGTCTTGAATGAAAAAAGTTTTATGAAAAATATTTAATGCACATGCGATCGTTGTCGATTGCTTAATCGGTCATGGTTAACTCTCTGCTACCGACGCCGGCTACAATATCAGCCCCGGCTTTCTTTAAATCGTATAGTTTATATAAAATAAATATAAATGTATATATCCTCTAATATATATTCTGTATTCATTTTTATGAAAGTTCATATAATCTAAAGTCTCTATTTTATTATTTTCTCGAGTAATGAACATGCAACTAAGTTTACAATTTGAAATACATGAAATGTAAATGGTTTCAAATGATGATCGATTTCGGTTCATGGTCCACAGACATCGGTTGCTGACCGACGGATTTTTGCTTCGATGAAAAGATAGTTTCAAAATATATATATATATATATATATATATATATATATATATATATATATATATATATATAATCTAATATATATATTTCTATACATTCAAATAGAGTTTAAAACACCGATTTCTAACCAAATACTCAAATGAACAAAGAAAACATCTTCTTTCTAGATTAAGTGAACTAAAGATATACATTTTCATTTGTAGTATTGTTTAAAATTTGACCACAAAAAAATAATGTATTTAGTTATTGATGCAAATAGAAAAGGGTCATAACTTATCCTAGCTCGTAAATGCACTAGGTGGCTTCTATTCACTAAATTAAAGTTATCCATACCTTTAATTTAAAACTCATTCGAAAAAAACTTCCCATTACTTACAATGTAATAGGGTTAAATATCTACCCTAGGATTATATAAATATGGGCACTTAGATTTTAGCTTTTCCCTAAAAACCCTAAATATCCTTATGAAACTTTTTTATTCTTTCTTTTCCCTAATCTCTAGATTTGTTCATTTGTGTTTTCCAGTGTCAAGGAGGTGGAGGCCATGGAAACATGAGGGTAAACTATGGAGCTTTTCTTTTAGATTTAGATTTGTAAATGGGAGGAAAACCTTCCTCAAATTTTCTCTCGCATTTTATCATTTGTAGTAGGTTGTAGTGTGTATTTACCTATTTGTTTTTGTTGCAAGGATCTACAAAAAAATTTGTTTTGCACTTTTGTTTTCTCATATTTTATTTTTATTCCTCATTGGGTAAGCCATTTGGTTGGCCTAAGACTATATGCCCTTAAATATCTCTGTGTGTGTTTGTGTGTGTGTGTGTGTACATATATACATATATACATATAATATATATATAATATATAATACACATATATATACACACACACACGTATATATATATATATATATATACACACGTTAGGTCTACATTTTTTTGAAACATATTTAGTTAAGATACACGTTCTTAATGAAAAGTGTTTTATGAAAAATATTTAACGGACATGCAACCAAAGTGTTTCGATTGCTTAACTAGTCACGGTTAATTCTCTCCTACCGACGTCACTACTAATCACTATTGATTTCTTTAAATCTGGTATAATTTATATAAAATAAATATAAATGTATATATCCTTGAATATATACTTTTGTATTCATTTTTATGAAATTTCATATAATCTAAATTAGTCTCTATTTTTGATTTTATGAATAATAAACATGGAGCTAAGTTTAAAATTTGAAATACATGAATGTAAATGGGTTTCAATGATCAATTTCTCCTGGTCTACAGTATTGGTTGGTCGACCGATGTTGGTTCTTGATGAATAAGATATTTCAGAAAATAATATATATCTAAAAATATATATTATCTAATATATATATTTCTATACATTCAAACAGACTTCAAACAACCGATTTCTAACAAAATACTCAAATGGAAAAAAAAAAAGACAACTACTTTCTAGATTAAGTGAACTAAAGATATACATTTTACTTTGTAGTATTGTTTAAAATTTGACCACAAAAAAAAATCCTGTATTTTTCTATTGATGCAAATAGAAAATGGTCACAACTTATCTCAACTCACAAATGCACTAGGTGGCCCCATTAACTAAATTAAAGTTATCCATACCTTTAATTTAAAACTCATTCCGCAAAAAATATCCCATTACTTAAAATGTAATAGGGTTAAATATCTACCCTACGATTAGATAAATATGGCCCCTTAGATTTTAGGTTTTCCCTAAAATCCTTAAATATCCTTATTAAACCTTTTAATTCTTTCTTTTCCCTAATCTCTGCATTTTTTCATTTGTTATTTGCAGGTTAAAGGAGGTGGAGGCCATGAAAACTTGAGGGTAAACCATGGAGGGTTTCTTTTAGATTTAGATTTGTAAATGGGAGGAAACCCTTCCTCAATTTTGCTCTCCATTTTATTATTTGTATTAGGTTGTAATGTATATTTACCTCTTTCTCTTTGTTGCAAGAATCTAGCAAAAATTTTCTTTTGTACTTTTATTTTCTCATATTTTATTTGTATTCCTCATTGCGTAAAAACCGTTTGGTTGGTCTAAGAGTATATGCACACACACACACACACACACACACACACACACACACACACACACACAGAGAGATATATATATATATATACATACACACATACACACATATATATATATATATATATATATATATATATATATATATATATATATATATATATATATATATATATATATACATATACATACATCTTAGATCTACATTTTGTTGAAATATATTATTTTAAGATACACGTTGTGAATGAAAAATGTTTTATGAAAAAATATTTAGCGCACATGCGAACGGTGTCGATTGCTTAACTAGTCATGATTAACTCTTCGCTACCGACGTTGGCTACACTTCAGCCCCAGTTTATTTAAATCTAATATAGTTTATATAGAATAAATATAAATGTATATATCCTCATATATATACGTTTGTATTCATTTTTATAAAAGTTCATATAATCTAAATTAGTCTCTATTTTATGGTTTTTTTAGTAATGAACATGGAACAAAGTTTAAAATTTGAAATACATGAATTGTAAAACATGGTTTCATGATCAATTTCAGCTCTGGTCTATAAACATTGGTTGATCGATCGATGTCGGTTATTGATGAAAAACATAGTTTCAAAAATTAATATATATATTAAAATATTTATTATCTAATATATATATTTCTATACATTCAAAGAGATTTCAAACATCAGATTTCTAACAAAATACTCAAATGGAAAAAAATAACTTCTTTCTAGATTAAGTGAACTAAAGATATACATTTTTATTTGTAGTATTTTTAAAATTTGACCGAAAAAAAAATTTCAACTATAATGCATCGATTTAAAGAGAAAGGAATAATTATAAATATCCTTAATTATAAGTCCTTTTCTTTTATAAACAACAATGAAAAATGTTTCTAGTGAGAAACAAACATTCATTTTCAATGCAAGAAAGCCATCTTCCGAAATGAAGACACAATGTTTTTTTATTTGATAAAATTTGGATAGGCTCCAAGGGCCACTATAGGAAAGGATAGTACATTGAAAGCTCACATGAGACAAGAAAACCAAGACAAAAGAGTCAAAATGAAACTTAATGTAGCCAAATTATGAACAAACTTGATATACTACAAATAATATGAACTCCAAAAGAAAATAGATCTCATTCTTTGTTATTGAATAATTAATTACAATGTTTCCTAAATAATAAAAAAATTCCAACTCGAGTTGACAAGAAAAATCTAGCTAACTTGACTAAATCTACTCTAGGTGGCGGAAATTATGACTTTTAGTAGTTTACTAGAACCTGCTATTCTTAGTAAGTTCACATGCTTATTCGTACAGGCACAAAAATTACCACACATCTTCTACATTCCTAAATTATAGGAATTTCCAACTTTCTAACTCATAATGCAACTAATAGACTAAAATTAACTAATGCACAAAAATAGGAAAAAACCAACTACAACTTAAATCCTAATTTTTGGCCTCAAAATGGTGGATTTAGGGCCGAAAATGTGTTGAAGATTGCCCAAACTTGTAGGGTAGGTTGCCTCTGCATTCGTATAATCAAAACATGTGGTTTGAAAAAACAAACGGACACCTGTGAGCTCAAGTTATGACCTCGTCAAGTTCCTACTAATTCTGGTGCATAATTCTCCCGCTTGAAAAGAAACGCAGCTCCCGCAAGTTGTCTTCTTCAAACTGCTTCCATTAGGAACATGTAACGGCATATACAACCTTGTATTTTGTGCATGGCCTTTCGAGACTTGGAAAATTTGACACCTCTCCACATATCTTACCACATCTCTTTTTAGCTTTGGCCAATATTATTTCTCTGCTACCAAGGATATCATTTTATCTTTACCAAAATGCCCATCCAATCCTCTACTATACAAATCTTTCACTATATTATCTCTCATAGACCCAACTGGAATACATAGTTGGCGTCCCTTAAATAGGTAGCCATCTTGTAAAATGTACTCATCCTGGACATCTTTTGCATTATCTCGACAATGAACGAATTAACATTTCAACAATATCCTTGAAATCGAATCGAAGAATAGAAACCCTTTATTTCTTTGAAACCAAACACCTCATTTTTCATAGTGGTAAACAAAGTCACACACCTACTCAATGCATCTGCAACTTGATTATGTTTTTTTGGATTTATGTTTTAGAGAAAAAGTATAACCCCGCAAAAAGATACCCACTTTGCATGCCTACTATTCAACCTCTTTGGGTATTCACATACCTGTGGCTATGTGGTCTCAGTAAATAACACAAACTCCTTAGGCACTAAGTAATGCCTCCAATGCCTTAATGCTTGTACAATTTCATAAAATTCCACATAATAAGTAGAGTAGTTAATTCTTACCTCATTCAGCTTTATCACTAAAGAAAGCTACCGGCTTTCCACCTTGACTTAGAAAAACACCAATACCCGCATCCGACATGTCATAATCAACCTCAAACACTTTATTAAAATATGGTAGTGCCAAAATGGGTACCTCGGTCAACTTCTTCTTCAAGAACAGAAAACTATCCTCGTTTGCCTTTGTCCACAAAATCTCCCTTCGTTTTGTGTTGTTTGTTATAGGTGCTACAATACTACTTAAAGTTTTAATAAATTTTCTATAAAATGTTTCTATACCACTTACCTCTCGTTATAATCCATGGAATAGGACATTCAATAATTTACTTTATCTTTTCGAGTCAATCTGCACTCCCATCTCGCTGAAATAATAAAGCCCAAGAATACCAAACTCTCTTGCATAAATGTGCACTCCTTTATATTTGTATAGAGTTTCTCTTTTCTTAAAACATCAAATACCACCCTTAGATGCCTCAAATGTTCTTATTTATTTTTACTAAAGATCAAGATATCATCAAAATAAACCACAACAAAGTTACCTTATTACTCCCATAGCACGATGTTCATCAGTCTCATAAAAGTACTAGGTGCATTGGATAACCCAAACGACATCACCAACCACTAATATAATCCATTTCCTATCTCGAATGTTTTTTCCACTCGTATCCTTCCCTGATCAGAATTTGATGATAAACACTTCGAAGATCAATCTTGGTGAAATACCTATATCTAGCAAGCACATCCATCATTTCATCAAGGCGAGGTATTGGGAACCTATAATTGATTATAATTTTATTGATTGTGTTGTTATCCATGCACATTCTCCATATTCCATCCTTCTTTGGTGTTAATAAAGTTGAGTTACACACGGACTCATGCTCTCACTTACAACCCCGTTTCACATGAGCTACGCCACTTGCCTATTCAACTCTACATGCAATGTTGGGATCATCCTATTAGCCACTTGATTTTGGAGTGAAGACCCTATAATCAAACAAATATGGTGTTGAATATCTCTTTCGGGTGGTAACCCATCTCGTAGGTCATCGGGAATAACATCTGAAATTTTTCTATTAATTATGTTGTTTCTACTGTATTTGTGAACATGCAGGTTCATCCTTATTTGCGACTAGTGCATAACAAAAACTTGTTACCTTTGAACCCTTCACAAATTACTTTTCAAAAAGCATATTTTTAGCCTTCCCTCTCTTCTTAAGAGGTAGTAAAACTATTTCGTACCATCCTTCCGAAAGTATAAGTATTCTTTCCCCGTCATGAATAACTTTTCTATCAAATTGTCATGGTCTTCCTAGCAAAGCATATGACATGCATCCATAGGAATAACATCATACCAAATCTCATCCTTATAAATGTTCCCAATAGAAAATATTACTAGATATCTCTTATCAATAGTAACTTCATTACCCTTCTTAAAACATGCAATATGGTAAGAGTTAGGATTCTTTCGATAATGCGTGCACCAGTTTATCGACCATCTCATTTGAAACCATGTTCTCAAAACTACCACCATCAATAATAACATTACATTCCTTTCCTCCTAAAGTGCATCTTGTTCTTAAAATATTTGTACACATCCATGCATCCCCCTTGATCTCATTTCTTGGAGAAATCATCATCCTCTTAATTAACATCTTTTCTCTAACATCCGGTGGAATTTCTAGGTCCTGTTTCATCTTCTACTTGTTCAACTACAATAAGATTTACTCTTGGAGCATCTCCTAGCCTCTTGTTGTGTATATAAGAATGTGGGCATTCAAAATCCCATTTCTCTTCTTAAAAACATATGTAACAAACAATTGGTCTTTGTGGAGTCTCCCATCCTCTATCGCCAAGCATATCATCTGCCCCTATAAAATCCTCTACCTCTTTGTTGATTCTAGAAATATTGGCTCGTATCCTCTTCCTTTTCTAATCCACGAGATGATTCTCCCTACCTTGGTTAAAATCATCCCATCCCCAAAAGGAGGAAGAGGGCCCCTATTCATTCCAAATGATCTCCTAAAACCTTGATGATTTTGTTTTTCCTCGGCCTTTAAGGTTAATTGATAGGCATCCTTCATGCACTTAATCCTATGCATACTTATCTCATCTTGAATACAAAAATTTAATCTATTTACATACCTTGCAGCCATTTGTTCCTCAATTTCTTCATGCTCTACACGAATGGAAAACTTGTATAACTCATCTGTGTATTCTTTCATTGTTTGTAAGTTATGTCTAAGATTCTGAAACCTCCTCTAAAGGGTTTGTGCAAAATCCATAGGGATTAATTTATCTTTCATCTTCTTCTCCATCTTACTCCACGTCCTAATTATTTATTTCCCTTTCTTTCGTTACCGCTCTTTCGTAGGTGATCCCACCATAACATAGCATCACATTTCAAATTCGTGGATGCAAATTTTACCTTCTTTTCTTCGACATAGCCTTCCACTTAAAAAAATTTCCCCATGCTAGTCAACCATTCTATCACTCCTCTAGTTTTAGACTACCACCATACTACGAAACATCAACTATTATCCCATCATTCTTTCCTTCTAATTCTCAAAGCATCCTTTCTTCAAAAGATAATGGTGGATCTTGCATTTCCTCCTCTTCACAAACTTCTTCTTCATATGTGTGATCTTCACCTTGATTTCGCTTAGGGTTATCATTACGAAAGCACAATAACTTTGCTCTGGAGATCTTGCATATTTATATTCATCTTGGCAATACCACCTCCTCTTCCTCTTCATCTTCCTACCATTTTTTTCAAAGACTTCGAACTTGTTCGATACCGGATAACATAGCCAAATTATGAACAAACTTCATATACTGTAAATAATATGAACTCCACAAGAAAATAGATCTCCTTATTTGTTATCGAATAATGAATTATAATGTTTCATAAATAGGAACAAAATTCCCAACTCAATTTTCCAAGAAAACTCTAACTAAGTTGACTAAATCTACTCTATGTGACATAAATTACTATCTTTAGTAGTTTACTAGAACCCGTTATTCTTAGTAAGTTTTCATGCTTATTCGTATGGGCATAGAAATTGCCATGCATCTTCTACATTCATAAATTAGAGGAATTTACAACTTTCTAACTCATAATGCAACTAATAGACTAAAATTAACTAATGCCCAAAAATAGGAAAAAACCAAACTACAAGTTAAATCCTAATTTTCGCCTCAAGATGGTGGATTTAGGGTCCGAAAATGTGCCGAAAATTGCCCCAACTTGTA
The DNA here is from genome assembly GCA_018340775.1 of Taxus wallichiana var. yunnanensis. Taxonomy (NCBI): domain Eukaryota; kingdom Viridiplantae; phylum Streptophyta; class Pinopsida; order Cupressales; family Taxaceae; genus Taxus; species Taxus wallichiana. The sequence goes on from CM031237.1 coordinate 810,857,175, forward strand.
GGGATTATTGCCACTACATTCGTCTCATCGTGACATATGATTTAAAAAAAAAGGACTCAGATGGACACCGGAGCTCAAGTTATGACCTTGTCAAGTTCCCGGTAATTATGGTGCATAATTTTTCCCTTCTTGAAAAAAATGCAGCTCCTACAAGTTGTGTTCTTCAAATTGCTTCAATTTATCTACATACAACTTCTTAATCTCCCAATCTGTGACCCAAGTATTGTCCTCTTGTTCCAATCCTTTCCAATGTACCAAATATTTGTTAAATTTCCCATGTTCATGTGTCCATTGTTTTCTTATCTAGAATCGATCCACTTATTCTTTCTTCTTCAATGGAACCTCGCTACCTCCAATCTAATACTTCATCAATAACATCCCCTTCTACACCATCCCCATGAAAAGAATAAAAATTTGAAACATCGAACACGGAGAAATATCAAAATTCCACAGAAATTCTACCTCATAAGCATTATCATTTATTTTTTCATGATTTTGCAGGGACCAATCTTGTTGTACTTCAACTAGTTATAGGTTCCTTTTAGAAACCTTTCCTTCCACATATATACTATAACCAACTCACCTTGTAAATACCTTTCTCTGTCTGTGCACATATGCTATTTCCTTATACTTATCATTACTATTATATAGCTTCTTTCACACTTCTTCCTACAATTGTTGTATATGTTTGGTAATGCTTGCTTATGCATCATCGCTGAATGTTCCATCAACTGGTAGTTGTACCAAATCTAAAACCCCATTTGAATTACTCCCATACACAATTGAAAATGGAGACTTTCTTGTTGATTTTTTTATGGAACTATTATATGAAAACTCAGCTTGTTGTAAAGCTAAGTCCCATTATTTCATATTTTCCCCAACGATGCACCTTAACTGGTTTCCCAAACTCGATTTAGCACCTCTATTTTCCCATCACCAAGATGATAGGCAATGCTTTGAATCGTAGTTCGGTTCCCCAATTTCTTCCATAAAGTCTCGCTAGAAGTGACTTAAGAAACTTTTGTCCCTATTTGAAGTAATGGTTTTTGGAACACCATGCAAATGAACAACTTCTCTCGAAAAAAATCTTCTATTCTTGTCACATCACTTGTTTTCTGTAAGAAATAAAATGAACCATCTTAGAAAACCTACCAACAACCAAAAAAATTGATTCATTACCTCGTTGTGTTTTTGGTAATCCCCAAACAAAATCCATACTTAGATCTATCCATGACCTTTAAGGAACAAGTAACGGAATATACAACCCTGTATTATGTGCATGGCCTTTCGAGACTTGGAAAATTTGACACCTCTCCACATATCCTACCACATCTCTTTTCAGCTTTGGCAAATATTATTTCTCTGCTACCAAGGCTATCGTCTTATCTTTACCAAAATGCCTAGCCAATCCTCTTTCTTTTCCAATCCACGAGATGATTCTCCCCTACCTTTGCTGAAACCAGCCCATCCTCGAAAGGAAGATGAGGCCCCTATTTATTCCGGGTGATCTCCTAAAACTTTGATGATTTTGTTTTTCCTCGGCCTTTAAGAATAATTGATAGGCATCCTCCTTGCTCTTAATCCTATGCATATTTATCTCATCTTAAATAGAAAATTTTAATACATTTATATACCTTGTAGCTATTTGTTCTCGTTTCTTCATGATCTACACGAATGGAAAACTTTTCAAACTCATGTTTGTATTCTTGCACTTTTTGTAAGTTTTTTTCTCTGGGATTATGAAATGTCCTCTAAAGGGTTTTTGCATAATCCATAGGGAGAAATTTATCTTTCAGCTTCTTCTCCATCTTACTCCACATCCTAATTATTTCCTTCCCCTTTCTTGACCACTTTTTCTATAGGTGATCCCACCATAACATAGCGTGACTGTAAATTTCATGGATGCAAATTTTACCTTATTTTCTTCGACATAGCCTTTCACTCAAAAACTTTCCCCAAGCTAGTCAACCGCTCTATCAGCTCCTCTGGTTTGAGACTACCACCATACTCTAAAACATCAACTCTTATCCCATCATTCTTACCTTCTAATGCTTGAAGCATCCTTTCTTCAAAATCTAATAGTGGTGCTTGTGTTTCCTTCTCTTCACAAAATTCTTCTTCATCATCGTGTCATCTCCACCTTGATTTCCTATTTGAGTTATCATTGCAACAAGTGCAAAGCAACTTGCCTCGCAAATCTTGCATTTTTTTATTCATTTGGGAAATACCACATCCTCTTCCCGCCATTTTTTTAAGACTTGAACCTACTCGATACCAGATAATGTAGCCAAGTTATGAACAAACTTGATATACTGCAAATAATATAAACTCCAAAAGAAAATAGATCTCCTTATTTTTTATCGAATAATGAATTACAATGTTTCCTAAATAGAAAAACAATTCCCAATGCAAGTTTCCAAGCAAACTCTAACTAACTTGACTAAATCTACTCTAGGTGGCAGAAATTACTATTTTTAGCAGTTTACTAGAACCTGCTATTCTTAGTAAGTTCACATGCTTATTTGTACGGGAAAAGAAATTTCCACGCATCTTCTACATTCCTAAATTAGAGGAATTTCTAACTTTCTAACTCATAATGCAACTAATAGACTAAAATTAACTAATGCCCAAATATAGGAAAAATCCGAACTACAACTTAAATCCTAATTTTTGGCCTCAAGATGGTGGATTTAAGGTCTGATAATGTGCCGAAACTTGCCCCAAATGGTAGATTAGGTTGCATGTGTTGTAATTATCTCATAGAAACATGTGGTTTAAAAAAAAACAGACTCAAACAGACACCTAGATCTCAAGTTATCTTTTCAAGTTCTTGCTAGTTCGTGCATCAAAACTTGACTCAACCATTCAACCAAAAATGAAATAAAACTAATAGAGATGAATGAGATCTAAGCCTCATATGGGTTGAACCAGAATTTTTTTGAATATTTAACTTTGCTATTTTGGATGATGTCCATTCTTCCTTTTCAAGTATTATCATCTAAAATATTTTCACACGGGATAACAACATCAATAGTAGAGATTGGTCTAAAAATGTCTTAAAAATTAGGTAAAGGATTCATTTCCTTCTCCAACCTAGAAAGGGGCTTTGCATCTTTGAGAAACCTGAAGGGGATTCTCAGTCATAACAAGAGTAGATTCAACCCTTGAAGGTTCTGACAAGGAATATTCAATAGGATCTGAAAGGGGTTGAATAGTAAGATGAGAAGGCAGAGAGTCCTTCCACCAATCCGTATTCACCCCTCTTATTTTCTTGGAAATCCCAAAATCCTTGATTAAATGGCTAGTAGCATAGAATATATGACATCAACAAGGTAACCTTTCATAGTCTAATATTTGAATCCACACCCTTTGACCAATTTGCAAGTTGATCTTATCTAGAAGATCACGGGAAACATCTAGCTTAACCAACATTTGAGCATAATAAGTGAGTAGAGATCTATATTATCAGATTCTATTCTAATTTTTTTTTGCAAAGTGTCTCCAATGACTTGAAAACAAGAATCCATCCAAAGTTGCAAAGGAAAACCTAGAAGTCTTACCCAAATAGGCATCAAATCAAAGGAATCCATTAAAGGATGAAATAAAAGGTACCAGGGTTTTATCAGGAGAAAAATATTCTCCCAAAGTGCGATCTTGTTCATGATAAAAATTTCGATCTTCACTAGATTAAAAAAAAACAATAAAATAATATTTTTCACTTCGATAGAGTTCAACCTTACCCTGGAGGGAAGAGCTCCACCTGTTGTTGATCCATTCATGAAGCTGAGTGAGCTTTGGCCATAGATCATCAAACTAGCATATGAGACCAAGATCAAAAAAAACCTTTTCCCACCTCAACACCCATTGGAGAATGTCCTCCTCAATATTAAGCATAGGGATATCTATAGCTAGGTTAAGGGGTTTTCTCCCCCGAAATCCATTCTTTGTATATCAAACCACTCCAAGAATAAATTTTCCATATTTTTCTGCAACGAATGAATACACAATGTAATTTTTAGTAATTTCCAGATTTGGAAACAACTAAATTTTCATTATATTACAACTAGCACTTCCTTCTTCAACCTTTACAATAAATATTTTTGTAATCACTTTACAAGAAATCACTTTAAACTATAAGTATATATAATCCTTCTAATTGAGGTGGAAACAACATGATAAAATTTACAATAAAATGATTCTAGCTTTGGTACCAACACATATTTCTTCATGTCATAAACATATTCCAACTCCATCATATTTTCTTCATCTTCAAATCATAACAGCAAGGAAGGGTGCATAGGCAACACTCACATCCTAACCTTCATTCAATTGAAGAGGAGAATCTAACCTCCTCATTGGCCCTCGAGCCCCAACAATGGAGAAATATGGAATATTTGCAACCATGGAAAATTTTACAAAGGCTTCAACAATACATACACTCATGCCAACAAAACTTGCAACACATACAAGCACAATAACAATAATAACAACAATATACAACTTTCCAACACAAAGGCTTAAAATCTAAGCCAAAGGAGAAGAGAAATATGGGAACCACATCCTTTTACCTCCCAAGTGAAATAAGGGTTCCACCCAATAACCTCCAAGTGCACATCACAAACACTCAAAATATCCTTATCTCTCCCCATTTAAAAATACACAAAATGTAACAATATTTTAATTTTATCTCCCCATAAGTGGAACACCCTAATCACACTCCCTCCATAATGGATGCCTCACAACTCTATTTTACCTCCCCAATAGTCCAATTTTCTTTCTCCCCACACCTTCTTAAGGGTAATATCTACCCGATCTCATCCAACATCCCCTTGAATGAGAACCAAGCTCCAAAGCTCCCGAACAAGTAACTCAAGAAAAATACCAAAATATCATAATGCAATGACATCCTATTTCTTTCAATGCATAGGTTAGATATAGACTCGGCCCCGTTTTTAAAAAAAAAAATCTATGATTTCATCCTTAAATTGTCTAGCATATAACACTCTTTAAATTGCACTATAGCACTATAGAAATATAATGAAATATCTATACATAGGTTAGATATGTTAGCTATCTAAAAATGCAATGACCTCTTTAAATTGTCGGATATAAAGAAATTGTCATAGTACAAATTTTAGCCTATTGTATTACTGAGAATCTTGGAATCATACTATCTATATCAAAAGGACCGCCTTGAAATTTCTTGATTTACTATCTAGGTCCTTCAATATTTCTTTATTTATTCATGATAAAGGGATAAAATCAGCATGCATGGGCAAGTATAAATTTTAGCCTATTTTTAGGATAGGATGGGTGAATAATTCTACTAAATATTGTGTGCATTGAAAAAGCACGATAAGGATTTTTGGACATAGGAGTGCTTTGAATAATTTTTTTGCCAATTTTTTCCCTTGAATGAGAATTGATTTCTACCTTTCTAGTTATTTTCAATGGTGTGTATCTCTTTATTAATTATTGTGAATGTTAATTCCTAATTAATCATCTTACCTTGCTTTGTAAATCTTGTAATTTCTACATAGTATTAGTCTCCGCATGTTTATCTTATTGTATTGTTGTGATTTATTCCATCAATTCACAAAGTATTTTGCCTTAATATTCTGTTGAAAACCATTCATTCATGCATCCAAAATTCAATCTCAATTTTATTGTGCACATGCTCAGTCAAATTCCTCAATAAGTGGTGTATCACTCCCTTTTTTATTTTAGTTCTGAGTCATCTTTTACCTTTAAAACCCCAAAAAATTATTTTAGGATACATCAAAAAGAACTCGGCCTTGATACCGAAAAGAATTACCTCAATAATAGGTATACCCACATATTTGAGGTGTTATCATTGTATCTAACAAAGTGAGAGATTCAAAGAAAGCTTAGAACCTCTCATGTCATCTCTCAACAAGGGTGCAATTTCGAGAGATAACATAACCAATTGATATTGATTTTTAAACTCGAAGATGTATATTGATCCTGTACTTTGATATTTTTAATTGAAAAATCTTTTTGACATGGATGTTTTAATCTTATTTATTATTTTTCTTGAATATAAATAATGGATGTTCCTAAAATTGAAGATTTAGATTTTTTCTTTCTTATATGCATAATCTTCTCGTGTTATTATCTTTGAAAAAATATGTCATTGTGCTTTGAATTATTGATAAGATTTGTCACTTTGATCATTTATGTACCTACAACCTACTTTAAATTTTTCTCATTCAACTATAATGTTTGTCTCTCTTTTTGTCTAAAAGTCCTAGATACTTCAATATGATTCTCGTTGTTCCATTATGAAAAGATATTTCATATGTTTATTTCCTCCTCGATCTGAACTAGGTGCACTTCAAAGTATACACGTGGCTTCTTCTTAAGCGTATCTTCAAGTTATTAAAAATCTGTTTTCTTGAATGGGAACAGAATTCAATTGTATTCATAATGAAGGGATCCGGATTTGATTTAGTTGGTATTCTATTAAATCGTAACATCCCTTTGAGAAGGCATTGTATTCTTAACATCACTATAGCTTGAGACTTTAGTGTTTCAATGGGGTACTTTATCATGGAACTTAAAGCTATTAAACTCTGGAAGTTTAGATTTTTTATAAGAGATGCATTTTCATTCAAAACTTTCATTAAATGTTAATATCTTTTTGTATATTGAAAATTTACACTCTTTTGAACACGGGAAGTCCTCTTGAAAATTAATTGTGAAGTTCCTTTAGCTCCTACTTGTTAATTGAAGTAATGATGTACCTAGTATATTTCTATAATTGTATGAGGCATCGGGTCTCTCTGCTTAATGAAATTGCATAAATACATTGTGAATTGAGAAAAGATCAAACATATGCTCTCATGGCATGCTTTAGTCACTTATTCTTTCTGTTTCGATATTAATGGAGTTTTTATTTATTTCAATACTTTGAAAATGATGCATTTCTTTTCTTCATAAATACATTTCTTCTTTCTTTCACTTCATAGTCTATAATAACTTCAATCCATGTTATTATTTGATGCATATTAAACCTGTACAAGTACTCTTCATTCATTTCTATCACTTTTCAATGCAATCTATCCTCGAAGATACAACTTACTATACTTGATCATTATGATTTGAGACTATACTATGAACCTTCGGCTAGATTTTGACTACTCAAATCGTGTCATCCAATGATTGCTTCTTGTATGAGTTCATGTGAAAATTTTATTTTGTTCTTGTAAATACAATAATTATTATTTTCTTTTCATCTACTATATGTACTGCACATTAGACAAACTAGTTAGAAAATAAATAGGCTTTCATCCACTCTTATATTCCATATCATCTATACTTTCTCCTTTCCTTTTTTGTCTTTCATGACTTATGAGAATGTCCATGTGCTTCGTAAGATAATAATTTCTTAATTTTGTATCAGCTTTGATGTACCTTATGCCTCGTTGACTTCAAACGATTCATTTGCATAAAACTATTAGCACAAGTATGTAGATTAAACCATGACTTCAAATCGACATCCTTTCTCTTTCTATTTCAAGATATCATGTGCCATGGAAGGTGATGGAGAAGAAGATGAAGGTAAAGGAATCTACAACTAGAGGAAGACCAAGAGAAGACCCAAAAGGCAATTATGGGTTTCTTCTATATTCCTTTTATTTTATCTCTGTGCACATGTATCTTTTGCTTCAATAGTCATAAGTTACATCCCACATCTTGTGTGGGAAACATTGAATTTCTTAATGAATAAATGATATTATTTCTATAATTGAGTTGTATACGTATTTCTACATTCAACTTTTATGATATGTACTGATTGTATAATAAAATAAATAACTAAATCACGTAATTAATAGCACTTAATAAAAATAAATAATAAGAATTGATGTACCTATAACTTTTTCATGAATCCTTCTGTATGTAAGATGCGACTTTTGTTGTTGCTTTATGGGATGAAGTATCCAACCTATGTTGTGATTCCCACCTTCATTAGTGTTATGGACTAGTCATTAGGGGATTTTTTATTTCCTTGCTAAAGATGAACATGGAATGATGACATATGTGAGATGTTGGATTCGTAACAACATGCATAGTTATAGACTACATGTTGTTAATCAATTGTTGCAACTCTAAAAACATTAAGAAAATTATATGCCTTCCCCTTAGCTAGGTCCATCTCACTAACTCTTCTCATCTCGAAACGAAGTTTCAAGTTTACATTTTGCACAAGTGCAAAAATGTCAACAATTATGTTTTATCATATACCTTGATATAATTATATATTGCATATATTTTTGATGTCTCCTGAACATTTTATCAAAATACCTATATGGCTAATGGATCCCTTCTCTTCTATGTCATAGTAGTAAGATATTTTATTGAGACATATATGTGGTTAATTGGTTCCTTCTCCTCTCTTTCATAGTGTGATATATTTTACCAAAAGATATATATACGGTTAATTGTTCTCTCTTCTATTGTATAGTTTTAATTTTAAATTTTAGTTCAATTTTGGACACATGTTAATAAAGGATTATTATTTATTAACATTGAAAATGAGAATTTGTAGAAGAAAAATGAAAAAAACATAAACATGATTTATTTGTTGAAAGTTTTGGGATATTGTGCCATAATATTTTAGTAGTTTGGTATATTCCTTCATTGAATTAAAATAAGGGATTCAAATTTAAATCATAGAGTAAAAAATAAACATCTTATTCAAAATCAATTAGTGATTGAAGTAGATTTTTATCCTTTTCCTATAGTTTTAGTCACTCTTAAGCTTCATATCTATGAATATTTTTAGTTCCCATGTTTTATGATACAATACCATAATTACCAAGATGAATAATACATTTTTGACTGATGAATTTCAAGATCTATTCACATAGAAGATACTTTATCCCTTACAATATTTTATCTTATTTTTTAATTTTACATTATACCATTTCCATTGCTTATTTTTGTTTTCCTATTATACAACTTTAATAGAAAATATACTAAATTAGTTTGAGGCATTTTTAAAATTTAGCATCGCATAGACATGTTTTCCTTCCTTCATAATCACTTTTTTGAATGCAATTCACCTCCATTAAAGAATGTAATTTTGTTATTTTTAGTTATTTATATCATCCAAAATTTTATTTCCCTTCATTTTGATTGCTCATATTTTGTCAGATTTCTCAATTATAAAATGGATCCCCCAAAAAAATCTACATAAATGAATGATTCTACTAGAAACAAGCCACTCATATGAACAAGAGGGAATTTATTTCATAAAATTCATGTAGGAGCATTAACTTAATTTCATGATGGATGGACAATAAAAGGTAGATCCACTTTTAAGTCAAAGATTTATATCTTTAACAACACTAGAGCAAGTGGAAAGGTATTCAACTTTATATCATTGATAAGAATGAACAAAAAATATGAATTACTTGTTTCAAAGAACAAGTAGATAAGAATTATGGTAATATACAAGTTGAAATGTGTATTTTGAAAATAGTTCAATAAAATAGTAAGAAATATCTACAACCTTAAGTGGCATTTTGTATAGTTTTATTTCTTTTTTAATTATCCACTTAATTGATTACATGTTTGTCATCTTTCAAAAATAAAATGATGGAGATCTTTCAAAGATAAGCTAAGGGCTTAGTCCAAGTTTTTGTCATTCGCAACTATTACGAAATAGGGAGCGTTCAATTTGAAAAAAATTATTTGCCAACATCAAGGATTGGAATCAAATAATTACATGTTTCAAAGAGGAGGGAAAAATAGGAAATTAAAGAAAGAAGACTATGTGTAGTACCATATTAAATAAAAATATGCATCTCATGTTAGGGATTAATCATTGTATGTTGAGTGGTGACCTATAAATTATCAAAATCAATGTGAGTTCAAATATTTTTTCCAACCTGTAGAAATTATCTTGTTATTTACATTTAACTATTTTTAATTGCTTCAGTGATTGAAAAAATGAAAATTTTATTTTAAATATAAAGTTTCTTTCGTTGTAATTATTTTTAAAGACATTGTCTTACATGTACAAAAATCATTGGAAGATTTGTAACACTAAGTCATTAATACACACAGACACACACGTTATTAACTTATTATAGAAATTTTATAAATTATTATTTTATTCCTCATAAGATTTATTATAGGAAAAAAATTCATTAACAAACTACTCTTTTCTTGAGTCTCTTTTTAATCAATTGTTTATTTTAATTTTCAGTCATTATTATTTGTATTCAATACAAATTATTGTTCTTTGGTTTGTTAATGTTTTGATGAAGGGGTTTTTCAGGTTTCTAGGGTTTCCACTTTGTTATGGGTTATCATATTTCATACTAAATATGTTTTAAAAAGAGAAACATATAGGGAAGGTCATTTACAAGAAATAAAAACACACAATAATATTGAGACCCATTCGTCCAAGGATTCAAGGTCGTATAGATCCGGATCATGGAAATATAATTCAATCTAGACTATACATTAATTGTGTAGTCCCTCCCCTTCCTAGTTTATAAATACATAAATTACATTGACCTTTTTCTCTATTATCTACATTTGTCATTTTCATGCTCATCTAGCTCCTTTATTTTTTGACATATATAACTAAGCATCTTTCTCGTCTTGTGCGGTCAAGATATTACTTATCAATTTATCAAATGTTAAAATTATTAATACATATTATAGTTGTGAATGTTTAATGTTAGAAGTTAATCAATAATATTAATAATCACATGTACAAACCCGACATCATATTTTTTTGTTTGTATTTTTGATACGATATATTTAATCCAGTGTGAATATTATCATCAATTCATTCTCTTGGTCAGATCTAATAGCATGTAAGAGGTTGGTTTATTATTTTTTTGAGAATTATTTTGTTGAATTTCTATTAGTTTGATATGAGTATCATTATGTCCTCATATCATTTAAATTGAAAAAGTCAAAAAATAGAAACATACATTCTTAATGCATACATGTAGAGGGAAAAATTTTACGCCTTGCATCTACATATAGGCAGATATATATTTACATCCATCCCTTCTGATACATATATTGTTTGTGTTAATCAAAACTAACTTTGAAAATATAAAACAAAATCTCCATTTACATCTAGTTGAGATTTTCTTTCAAATTTTCAGTTAGACATGCTAATCCAAATTTTATTAGTTGATGGGATTTAATTATAGAAATTTATAGGTTTCTAATTTTCTTTCATCAGTCACATTCAAAGTTTTTACAACTTCAAAAATTCACTCATAATTTAGATGACCAAACCACACCATCATTCAAGCAATCAAATTCTTCCTCTTTCACATCAAAAAACGACACACATAGTTGTAACATCAAATTTACAAAATAGAACAAAAGCATCCACTTTCATACAAAAATATCACAAACAACAAGATATCCCCTATTTGAACTTATTCATATGCAAAGGTACCATTTAAGGTCATTCATTTATACAACCCCGGTTCATGTTATATACACTTTTAGGATCACATATTTACCTAACATAACTTGTTTCCTTGGATGACACTTGGAAACCATAAAATTGTAGGTAGCTCGGTGTAATTTCCTTAATGAGTACCCACTATCCTTAAGTGGTATAACCTATAAGAGAAGATAAAATCTATACTAAGACATGAGGTATTATACTCCACTACCATTCTAGACTTGGTTATTGATTAATCTCACATCATAGACCAATAATCCTTACCAATACATGAGAAAGAAAATCTAAATAAATTCCTCCTTAGACATCATGAAGCTGGTCATATGATTTTCCTCCTCTCTTCAACCTTAGGTCTAGTGTCATCCTATATATTCTTCATTATTCCATCTGCATGACCATCCCTAGCAAAGATAAACCAAAAATAAACCAACAAGTTCAACAAATAGCTCAACCAAATTTATCTCGCATTCCCATATATGAGATTTGATTAATATTTGAGGACTTTGGCTCTCAAGATAAGACCAATTATCATATATATTGTTTTTGTACTTAGTTCACAATGTTATATGAATTGCTTAAAGTATCATAGTAGATATGGTTGATCTAGTATTTTCACATCCATGAAATTATTTGTCCATCCCACATCATTTTCTTATCTGCTATCTACACCCAACATGAGGAGATCGATTTTCTTGGGAAATGTCTATAACTTTACAAATCTAAACATTACCCCATTAGGCATAATTCTTGAGATCTATGTTTAGAGAATATTTGGGATTTTTGTTGCATATAGTCTTCTCTTACTTGCACTTAAGAGGTGTTTTGGCGAGTTATTATTTAATAACTTATAGTTTAATTAGGTTAATTTAAATTTATTAAGTGTGTCTTGAGCACATATATAAGATTAATTAATGTTATTTAAAATTGGTACACCTTTAGGCACTACACTTAAAATATATTTTTTCCAATACGAGTAAAGAAGCTACAAGATGAAAACCCGAAATGGTGAAATTTATTCATCATTCCTCCCACTAAAACAAATGTATCTTAAAGTGTGTTTCCTTACATTGTTATTATTACCAAATAAACATAAGGAAAAATGTATTAAAATAATGAATACTCATGGAAATCATCTATTTAAAAAAATGAATAATAAAATTACATGAATAAAAATCCCACAAAATATAATAACTAAATTATTATCTTATAATAACGTAAATAATATCTCAAAAATGGAAATAGAGACGATAATGGATATTGCTTGTTATCCAATTTTTCCCCTTAGGAAAAATTGATCAAACAAGACTTTGCAGGATAAATAGAGAGGGTGGTTAAGTCATGCGATCTCACATCGATTTCGAAAATCAAGTTCCATGAGAGCTTAACAATGGATATGAAAGGTCGGAAAATCAATGGCTGAGAAAATGGAAAAGAAGATTAGAGATCAAGAGGAAAAGAATGGAAGGGCTCGAGTTTTAAGTTTTCTACATTTTTGGTGCTTCGGAAAAGTAGGGCAAAAAATGGCTTTAAAAAGTTCAAACTCAAAATTTTAAAAGTCTGAAATTTCAAACTTTAGGGTTTTAAGGTTTTGGGTCATGAAATTGGAAAAATGGAGTAAAAAGTTTTGAAACCTAAAACTCTGAAAGTCCAAAATTTCATACTTTCAGGTTTCGGGGTTTCGGAGATTTTGGGAGTGAATTTTTTTGAAAACCCGAAGTCCAAAAGCCCAAAATTTCAGACTTTCAAGTTTTGTCAACCACAAAATGCATCCAGAAATAGCCCCAAAGATCCGAAAACCTAAAGTCTGAAATTTCAAACTTTCGGGGTTTTTTGAGATTTTGGGAATCACGCCAGGATAAGGGGCTAGTTAAGTATGAATTTAAGTCTGAAAGTTTGAAATTTCAGAATTTGTGTTTGAGACTTTTGGAACTTTTAAAAAATTTGGCGGATGAAGAGTTTTTTTCTCCGAAATGCAAATGTCTAAAATTCCAAAGTTTGAAAGTATAAAATTTTCAAAACTCTTAGACAAGATCAACAGTTCACAATTTTCAAAATTTTTAGACTTTTAGAGCTCTCAAAAAAGATTAGCAGCTCGCTATTTTCGCAGAAAGCACCTCGACCTTTAGATGCCCATAACGTTTTACTGGGAGCTCATATTTGAGCAAGAGAGTACTTTTTTGAAAGCTCTTGACATTTGATACACAACTACAACTAGATATCTTTAAATTAGTGGGCCTAAGTTCTTAAAAATGAAGAATATAATTCACCTTTTTTTGGGGTGTCCCAGGTTTCTCACCTACCACCATTAATGAAGTATGGGCTTTGTTTCTTGCCCGAAAGTCACGATAAATGGAGGTGTGGGCTTTTCCATTGCACCCTTCACTATTGCTAGAAATTCAATTTGTTTTAGGGTGGTTGAAGCAGATTTCAAATTCTTCTTATCTCCTTCTCTCATTCTTCGTATATATTGTAAGGAGGGGAATTTTTCTAAAGGTTAGACATTTTTGCTTTGCACCCTCCCTTTTCCCCTAATATGCAAGTTAATTTGTGGAGTTTTCAAACCTCCCATTCAAGTTTTAAAGCATTTTTGTATTTTGGCTATAGTAATTCATTGTATCTATTTTTGGAGAAATAAGATAAGTCTGTCAATGATTTCAACCCTCTCTTGTGTTCATTGCATCCTCCCAATATTTCATTGTAGTTTTGTTAATCGTGCATGGTGATTGTATTACTTTTAATGGTTTGTGTTTAATTGCAAACCAGGTGTTCAAAATTCCTTTAGTGCATCACCTCTATTAGTTAGGTTTATTTTCATGCATCCTCTCAACCCCTGTCTCCTTGGAAAATTAGAGTAGATATTAGAGTAGATCCTTTGAAAATTATATGTGTGAACCTAAAGAGAGGTATAGGAACTGACCTTCATCCAAAGAGCTTTCCATATTGAAAAGTCCCACAATTTGGGAAAAGCTCCATGTTATGCAAACACACTAATAGTTTCAACCCATCGAGTTGCAAACATTTAGGGGTCTTGTGATTATGCATCAACGCTTTGGCACACCCAAAGTGGGACCAAGAGGTCATTCCACACGTAGGTTGATAGACATTTTCAAGAAATTCAGACTTAGAAATTGCAAGTTCTCTAATTTTAGACTTTTCATCTCTTAGGCTAAAATCTAAAATTGATTTTTAAGGGCGTAACTTGCTCAAATCTAGCCTAGATTTCACAAATTGATAGATCTGTGGATAATCTTCAAAAGAGTATATTTAGTTTTTTGAAATTTTGATTTTCAAAATTTCAAAGTTTTTTAGATTTTGGGATTTCAGATTTTGGGTTTCAAGTTTTCGGAACTTTGGGTTTCTCCAGATTTTAGGATTTCACATTTCAGTTTTTCAAACATTTGAAAGTATTACATTTTTGGTTTTTGGGACTATCATTCCAAATCAAATTTCCACCTCTAGAATCTCAAACACACACGTCTTTGAAGGGGTTTTTGTTTTTTCATGTTTGGTGTGTAACTTGTCAAAATCTAGCCTTTAGAGGCTCATTTTCCAAAACACCTGGTGACTCCAAAGGGATAGAATTTAATGGTGTAGTAGCACAATTTTCCCAAATTTCGAACCAGGTATGATACTCGAGAAGAGGGACTATTTTTCTATTTACAATTATCACCGGGAAGAGGAAGAAGAGGGAGAAAACCACAAAGATCTCCATCTCCACCTAATAGGACCTTGTCTACACCTCCACTCGGTAGCAGCTTTTCTTGATCAACAAGAGTTCTCCTATAAATTAGGATGGTGCAACCCAATCCCTATGTCAACTTCATAGCGGTAGCCCACTTTCCTTCAATCTTTGGAAATTAGGTCCCAATTGCGGCATTGAAGAACATCCCCTATTTCGATATTAGAGAATGAGACAACTCCAGTGACCACATCCAAGACATTGCAAATGTCTCCGTGTAATTCACGAAATCATTGAAATGGTTATTGCAGTCAAGTTGTTAGCTTCATCTTTTAATGGTAAAGCTTTGCAATGGTTTACAAGCTTTGACAAAGTAGGGTCTATCTAGAATTGGGACCATTTGTGGACATCCCTCCATAATCAATTTGCGAGAAAAAGGAGATAATTTGTCTTTATTGGAACAATTGATAAAAACCAAGAGGGCTCCTAATGAGCAGTTGACTAATTTCAAATTCGGGTTCCATAAGACACGAGATAGAATTCTACTCGCTATCAAGCAAGTGGTGAAGGTGCATTCTTCTATTTCTTGAAGGCTATAATTTTATATATACCCATGATGATCCTATCAATGGGAGGTATAACCTTACCCGCAACCTATAACATTGTTATTAGATCTGAAAATTGCTTGATTCAAGCTGGTAAGATAGCACCAAGGCCACCAATGCCTCTCTATCCAGATATGGGAGCTCCTTCAACTAGTCAAATGCCAGAATTGAATCCCATTCTAGCCCCTAGAAATCAAAGCAATAGTGAGGCTTCTACTTCTTCAAACACTTCAAAATAATTGTAGGAGGTTATGAAACAACCACAAAACCTAGTTAATGAGCTATTAACTACAAAGAGACATCAAACTTAGAGTTCTAGGTCATATCATCCTCAAACTCAATATCAAGCTAGGCCCTTGTATCAACAAAATAGACCACCAGCTCAGGATGCAAATCAAAACCAAAACCAAGGACAACCTCAAGCTGCCAAGCCATTCTGACCATATGATCCAAATGTAGTTTTAATATCGAGAGCCTTGGTTCTAACAAAAAACTACATGGCACAAGAGTACGATTGGTGTTACCCTTGCAATTTACCTCATAATCAATCAATGTCTTTCAATGGTACATTAAACCAAACCTTGATGGTACAAACCATTGGTGTGCCTCAAGCACCAATTCAAGAAGGAAATCAACAATAGGAATCTCAGCAAGAGGTACTTCCAATAGAAACTACATTGGTTAATTGGAAAACAAAATAATTCTATGGAGTTAACCAACCACCTTATCAAGGCATGGCTACCAACACACGATCAAAGAAGAGGAACATAGAGGAGGGAAAACCATATAATCTAGTTATTTCTCATCCCACTCCTACACAACAAGTAGTTAGTAGACCAAATGTATCCCTGAACATAAATAATCAGCCTAAGTCACCCTTTGCAGTAGCACATGTGCCTATTCGAGCTCTAGAAAATATTGTGCCAAGTAAGGGAAAATAAAAGGATAATCCATCCCCTTTCAACATTATCAGTAAGATGAAGAATAAAAATGTGAAAATTTCCATATGGGAGTCAATGGAAATCCCAAGACAACGAGATTTATTACAAGCTGCAATGGCTAATTGGTATACCTTGAATAGATCGAGACCAAGGCCGGGAGAAAGTTCGACTAACGCAGTCTGCAAAAGGGTGGGGGTCAACCAAGCAAAAATTTGTATCCTCCACCATTCTACATGTCATTAATTGTCAAGAACCACTTGGTACATAACTGAATTATTGATTCGAGTGCAAGTAGCTCAGTGATTCCTAAACAAATAGAAAATAAATTGGGTCTAAAGTATGAGACAATGCTCAAAGGAGTAGTGCAACTATATGAGACAGTAGTAGGAACAGTTGGGATCATCAAAGGCCTAAGTCTTATGTTGTATGCATGCCAAAATGTCATATTTCTACAATATGTGTCTATAATCGACCTTCCACCACTCTTTTCACTATGCCTATCAAAATAATTCACCGCCAAAATTGTTGGATATCTATATGCGGATTGGTCACACATGCTTTTAAAAATGAGATATGGAACCAAAATGGCCATCGTGTCGAACCAATTGCCAATATCCATATCGAGCCTCATGTACCAAGCCCTATTAACTCAAATTTCTCAATGTTTAATCGGGAAGAGTGTTCAAATGATCTAGAAAAAAGCACTAAGGTTGAGGGTATTCCAAATTTGACTTTGGATGATTGGTCAAACAAAAGGCATGCATTTGACCCATTTAGGGAATGGAAGAATCTGAATTGGGTGTATTTTTGTGTACATGAAGAAGATTTCTCCATTCATGTATCACCAAGCCCTCAAATAAATATGACAACGAAGTTTGGAAATTTTTCGATGGTTCAAGAAGCAACCAAGGTGTTAGAGGGGGTGTGATGTTGGCATCACCACAAAACAACAAGTATTATTCAACATTTCATTTCTAGTTTTCTTGTTCAAACAACACAGCTGAATATGAGGCTTTGATTCATGGATTCATTGGGCCAAGAAAAGAGGCATAAATAATTTGCAAGTATTTAGTGATAGCGAGCTAATCATCAATCAAGTAAGAGGAAAACATGCTACAAAGAATGACTTACTCTAGAGCTACAAAAATAGGGAATGTGACCTCATTGAGGATTTTGAAGCTTTCAACATTGTGTCCATACCCAGGAAGAAGAATGAAGATGTAGATAGTCTTGTAGAAGTTGGAGAAACTTTTGATGTGGTGGATAATATCAAAAGAGACAAAACACAGCCACATATCCATGTGATTATAAGGTCAGTAGTTCCAGATAATAACACAAGTGGTAGGTGCTTGAGAACGATCAACATATCATCAATTTCTTTTAAGAAGAGGTGGAATTATCAGCTACCAATCTAGATAGATTGGAGTGG
Organism: Taxus wallichiana var. yunnanensis; assembly: GCA_018340775.1. Lineage (NCBI taxonomy): Eukaryota > Viridiplantae > Streptophyta > Pinopsida > Cupressales > Taxaceae > Taxus > Taxus wallichiana. Next base: position 810,875,296 of record CM031237.1, read on the forward strand.
CAGTATAGGGATTAAGTAGTGCAATTGCGAACCAACAAGATTCCCAAATGTTTAGTAACATTGGAGTCAATATTCAATCCTAATGACCAATTTCATAAAGAGAAGGCCAACATACGAGTCAAGGAGAAGATTAAGAGCCAATCTTAGCTGGAGATGGAAAGACACTCCAAATTGGGAAGATGGCCACTGAGAAAGAGAGATATGAGCTCACACAATGTTTCCAAGAGTTTCCATACATCTTCTCCTCGAGTTGTGAGGAGCTACAAGGATTCAATCCAAGTTTACACAACATACAATTGAGCTGGACCCGGATGCTAAGCTCATCGGGAAAAAGCAAATCTTGGTCAACCATCACATTGATCCTCTAATGAAAAAGAGCTAAACAAGCTAATAGAGGCAAGCATTATATTTCCAATCAAGAACTCGAGTTTGGTTTCCAATTTTGTCACAATCAGAAAGAAGAATGGAAAAAAGATTTGAACAAGGCATCTCTCAAAGTTTCCCTAAGTGCCTTTGGCAAAGGTATTGTTGCCCCAAGGTTATAGCACCATGCAGTTCAGTGTGCCTTAAGGTGAATGTTGTAATAGTCCATTTGAGGAATAGGTGAAAACTCTAGGTCAAGACAATTTTCTACTCTCAGAAACCTCATTTTCAATATTTTCTTATGAAAATTGAGAGTACAAGTAGTGGGGTAGGTTCAAGATTCAAAATGCAAGATCAGTATTAGGCTATCGTTCATGATTCCGTGCCCGGGAAATTGATCTTTCCACCTAATAATAGGTGATCCATGGGTTGCCAAATTATTATCCAATTTTTCCGCTCAGGAAAATTTGATGAAACACAAACTTGCATAGGATAAATGGAGAGGTTGGTTTAGTCGTGCGAGCTCACATCCGATTTCAAAAATCAAGTTAGGGAGGGATCAACAATGGAAATGCAAGGTTGTAAAATCAATGGTGAGAAAATGTCAAAGAAGATCGAGAGATCAAGAAGAAAAGAATGGAAAGGCTTGATTTTTAGTGTTTTGCATTTTTCATGCTTTGAGAAAAGTAAGGCAAAAATGGCTTTAGAAAATTTTGAAACCCAAAACTCAAAATTTTGAAATTTCAAACTTTCAGTTTCGGGGTTTGAGAGATTTCGGGCGTGAAATTGGAAAAATGGATTAAAATTTTCCAAAACCGAAACTTTGAAAGTCTAAAATTTTAGAGTTTTAGGTTGTGGGTTTTCAGATATTTTGGGTAGCAAAAACGTTTTGAGAACACGAAGTCCAAAATTTCAGACTTTTAGGGTTTTTGAGATTTTGGGAATCACGCCAAGATAAGGGGTCAAAAGTCTTAATTTCCAAAGTCCGAAAGTCTGAAATTTTGGAATTTTAGGTTTCATACTATCATAACTTTCAAGCAATTTGGAGGATTAATAGTGTTTTTCTCTGAAATGAAAATTTCTTAAATTCCAAAACTTGAAAGTCGAAATTTAAAACTTTACGGTTTTGGAATTTCACAACTCTTAGACAAGATCAACAGTTCACCATTTTCACATAATGCACCTAGACCTTCAGATGGCCATAAATTAGTGGGACTAAGTGCTTAAAAATGAAAAATACAATTCCCCATTTTGTAGGGTGTCCTAGGTTTCTCACCTACCACCATTAATGAATTATGGGCTTCCTTTCTTACCCAACAAGGCATGGTACATGGAGGTATGGGTTTTTTCATGGCACCCATCACTGTTGTAGAAACTTCAATGCATTTTGGGGTGGTTGAAGCTAGATTTCAAATTCTTCTCATCTCCTTCTCTCATTCTTCCTATATATTGTAAGGAGGGGCATTTTTGTAAAGGTTGGAAATTTTTGCTTTTTACCCTCCCTTCTTCCCTGGTTTGCAAGTGAATTTGTGGAGTTTTCAAAACTCCCATTCAAGTAGTAATGCATTTTTTTCTCTTGTGGCTATTATAATGTATAATATCATTTTTCAGAAAAATAAGATAAGTCTTTAGATGATTTTAACCCTCTCTTGTGTTCATTTCATCCTCCTGATCTCTCATTGCAGTTTCGCTTAAGCGTGCATGGTGATTGTATTACTTTTAATGGTTTTTGTTTAATTGCAAAGAAGGTGTTCAACATTCCATTAGTGCATCACCTATGTTAGTTAGGTTTATTTTCATGCATCCTCTCAACCCCTGTCTCATTGGCAAATTAGAGTAGATTTTAGAGTAGATCCTCTGTAAATTGTATGTGTGTACTTGAATAGAGGAATGTAATGAAATTACTTGATTAATTATGATTATCACCAGTAATAGAACACCAAATAACACAATATTGTAGATAAATTCTCTCAATATGAAAGTATAATAGCTTGGCCACTTCGAGGGGGAAACCTCTAGAACATATAATAAGACTCAAATACTCCACATAATGATCATCCACTACCTATAACCCCTATTTATAATATTCCTATGCTATGGCCATTAGCAAGGCCGACCAACCAATGATAATAGATTATATATAAAAGAGATACATCACGATATTAAGTTATGATAGAAACAAGTGGGCTATACCCATCCCATGTAAGATATATAATTAAGGGCGTAACATGCCCCTCCCCTTCAAAGAAACATTGTCCCCGGTGTTGGGAAGCCCTAGATGTTGCTGCATGAATGCTTAATCTTCCCATGATGCATCCTCAATATTCATATTCTTCCACTTGATCAGGTACTTGGTAATGACTCTGGTCCTTAGTCTTTTGGTCCATGTCTGAATAATGCCTTCAGGTTCCAATATGATCCTTCCTTCCTAATCTAGTTAGGAAGCTTGATTGGGTGGAAATGTGCTGCCCAATAAATTTATTTAAGCAAGAAACATGGAAGACTGGATGTATTCAACTTCGGAGGGAGCTCCACTAATATGCCACACTACCAATTTTCTGCAAAACTCGGTAAGGACCATAGTATTTAGGAGTAAGCTTATTATCCTTTTGTTGTTGTTTCAAGGATAATTGCTTATATGGCTGTAACCTTACAAAAACAAAGTCTCCCTCTTCAAAGTTTTGCTCACTCCTATGTTGATCAGCCTGTTACTTCATATGGTTTTGTGCACATGCCAAATTTTCTCTAAGACTAGAGAGTACCTCATGTTAACGCTGAATGTGATCTTCAACTGCTCTCACCTTTTGTTTGACCTTCAAGCTAGATATGAGTGATGGAGGATGGTACCCATAAAGTACCAAAAATGGAGACACTTTGGAGGAGGTATGAAATGAAGTATTTTACCACCATTCTGCCAGTGGCAACAATTGCACCCAACGTTCTTGTTTATTTGAAGTAAAACATCGAAGATATCCCTCTAAACATTTATTTACCACCTTAGTTTACCCATCTGATTGGGGATGATAAGAGGAACTCTCGGCTAGTTGGGTGCCTAGACAAGAGAAAAGATCAATCCAAAAGTTACTTGTAAATATTGGATCATGATCAATTACTATAATTTTTGGCATGCCATGGAGCTTTTGAACTATATCCATAAAAGAGATGGAAATGGTACTAGCTGTGAAAGGATGAGCCATGGCACAAAAATGAGCATATTTGGTATGTCTTTCTACCATGACCATGATGACACTTTTCCCTTCTAATTTAGGTAATCCTGTGATGAAATCCATTGATACCTCTTCCCATCTCTCACTAGGAATAGATAGAGGTTGGAGAAGACCAGGTGTCTTAAAGGTCTCACCATTATTTTTTTGGCAAACCAAACATTTTGCCACATATTTTTGAACATCTCCTTTCAACTGCTCCCAAAATAAATCCTTCTTAACTCTATGATATGTTTTCAGGACCCCAACATGACCACCTATTGGAGAAGAATGTAGCTCTGAAAGAACATGGTGTTTAAGTGTAGAGTTCTTACATAGATATAACCAATCTTTGTACCACAATGTATCCCCCTTCCATATAAATTGATCTAATATGGATGGATCTTCCGGATATTTCTAATGAGAGTATGTGTGGTTACATCTTTCTTCCATTCTTCTCGTGCTTGATCTACCCAATCTACATGTAGTATAGAGATGGCACATAACAATGCTTCGGCGGACTCATCCCTCCTAGACAGAGCATCAACGACAAAATTTTCCTTTCCTTTCTTATAAACAATCTCAAATTCATATCCCAACATCTTAGTGACCCATTTTTGTTGTTCTTCTAAAGATAGACGTTGTTCTAAGAAATATTTCAAACTATCATGATCATTTTTTACCTTAAAATGTCTACCCATCAAGTATGGTCTCCATTGTTTTACTGCATGTAGTTTTGCCATCATTTCCTTTTCATATGTGGGTTTTAACAAATTCTTTCCTTTTAGTTGTCAGTTCTCAAAAGAAATGGGGTTTCCTTCTTGCATTAGTACTGCTTTGATTCCATTTCTGAAGCATCACACTCAACTATGAAAGTTTTGGAGAAATATGGGGTTGCCAATACTGGAGTGGTGCACATAGCTACCTTCAATTTTTCAAATGCCCTAGATGCTTCCTCATTCCATTGAAAGGAGTCCTTCTTCAATAATTTTGTGAGTGGTGTTGCTATACTACCATAGTTTTTGAAAAATCTATGATAATACCCCGTGACACCTAAGAAACCTCGTAATATTTTGAGGGTTCTTGGGGTTTCCCATTCCACCATGGCCTGGATCTTGTGAGGGTCCACCTTAACACCTTCATGAGAAACAATATGGCCCAAGTATTCCACTTCTTGTACCCCAAAAGAACACTTTGAAGGCTTGGCATAAAGTTGATGTTTCTCTAAGACTTCTAAGACAAGTATTGATGTGATGTAAGTGTTTCTCCCATGATTTGTAGATGAGTATATCATCGAAAAATACTAAGACAAAATTTCTTAGGAATGGTCTAAATACTGAATTCATCAAGCTTTGGAATGTGGAGGGAGCATTGGTAAGGCCAAATGGCATCACTAGGAATTCATAATGGCCTTGATGAGTTTTGAAAGTTGTCTTATGAATATCTTCTTGCTTGACTCTAATTTGGTGATACCCAGAATGCAGATCTAGTTTTGTAAAATAAATGGCACCATGCAACTCATCTAATAAATCATCAATGACGGGAATAGGAAACTTATCTTTGATAGTGAACTTGTTAAGCTCTCTGTAATCTAGACACATGCACCATCTTCCATCCTTGCGATGCACCATCACCATGGGAGTAGAATAGAAACTTTGACTGTGACGAATAATACCCATTTCCAACATTTCCTCCACCATCTTCTCGATCTCACTCTTTTGCACATATGGATATCTATAAGGCCTAATGTTGGGGGTTGGCTTCTTGGAATCAACTAAATAACATGATCATGCTCTCTTTCAGGAGGTAATCCTCTTGGTTCCTTGAAGAAAACTACATGTTGATCAATAACCTTTTGAATATTAGGATGCAATACCTTCATTTGTGGTTAGACTTCTATAGAGAATAATCATGCTACAAAACCTTCAGACCCCTTTTTAAGAATCTTCTGCATTTGGTGAGAACTCACCACTAGAGGATATTTAGCTTGTAGACCTTGAAGTTCAAATTTTTTACCCTCAGAATGAAAGCGCATGAACAATTCCTAGAAATTTATCTCTATGGTGCCCAAGGTAGTGAGCCACTGAACACCTAAGACAATATCAGCTCCACCCATGGGAATAGAAAACATTGTAGATTCCAATGTGTAATCACCCATCATGATTTTGAATTTATGGCATTTACCTGAACATTGGACTGTGCCACCATCTGCAATCATTACTTGAAATTCAGGTGTTGGGTAGATGAAACAATTTAGTATTGTTGCCAACTTATGATTGATGAAATTATGTGTGCTCACCTTTGAATCAATCAAGATCATTACCTTATTCTTCTTAAGATAACCCACAACTTGAAGGGCTTTTGCAGTACTAATACCTCGATAGAGCATGGCATGAAATAGTGGGCCAAGGATCTCCAGATTCTTCCTCTTATTTTTCCACTTCCTCTGTTGATGTTGCCTCATATTCTTCCTCATCACCAGATCCTTCAATGTAGAGCAATTTTTTCTCGAACATTTATGACTTGGTCCATATTTTCTATCACAGTTAAAGCATAACCCTTTGGCTCTATTTTCTTCAATTTTTTGAGGTGTCAAACGAATTTTCCAAGGGTAAGAAGGAGACAAGGTGTTACGATCTTTTATGCTAGAAAAGGTCTTCCTTCTACTGGAAAGAAATTTTTCCTCTACTTGACGTGCCATGATAATAGAATCAGTAACCTTGAGTGGGTTAAACATGTGTACCTCATGCTCAATGTGGTCCTCAAGACCCCCAATAAATATTTCATTAAAATACTCTTCTTTAATATCCTCCAAACGCAAGGACAAAGTTTGAAATTAATGGACATACTCCTTAACTAAACCAAGTTTGGCATAACTTTGCTAATTGGCTGAAGTAATTCTCAAAAACACTAGAACTATAGTGTAATTGAATATCTTCAGTAATTTTGTGTATGTTTTGGAATATCAAGGTTAAAATTGACTAAATGCACTTTGAAACCACTCCTCACACCTAGTAAATGCATTCATCTTTCATCCCTAGCAATCTCAGATCATGAAAAATTGAATTCACCAAGAAAAAGGATTAAAAATAATCATAATACCTTGTTTAATCATGCATATTGAGGGATTAGTGGTTTTGATTCTATAGTCACTAGGACTTGAAAATACCTTACTTGTCAAGTTCTCAATTTCCATAATCATGCAAAGTCTTATCTTTTTCAAATTATGTTACTAACCCAACAAGTTCAACTTTTCGTAGATCCTTAACTATACCAATCCCACCTTTGATAAGGTTTATATAGCTTAGAAATGTGAACATTACGTTTATTGTGAAAAAATTCCCTTGAATGGCTTCTCAACACATTTCTCTTGATGCTCGAACTACAAAATTTCAACCTAAATAAACTTTTTATACTTTAAATTAGGTCAATTTACTATGAAAGGGCTTGAATAGACAATTTCCATGTTACATGTAAATTATGTGATGAATTGAGCTTAAAAATATTTAACTTATCTTAGGATATTTTTTCAAAATGATAATTTCAAACCAACTCTCCCTTATTCCTCCTCTCCAGCTTTGTCTTGTTGACCTTACTTTAATAACTACTTATGGTCTCAATCCTCTTAACATAGTCACTCTTATCAAATAATCTAGAAAAATAAAGCCCTTAATCCTTTAAATTATTCAATGGATGCTTGTAAAATGATTTGAGAACACTCTCTATGAATTTCAAACTTCATTTCTTTCGTATGACCATTTGTATATTCTCAACCATTTCACTCTTTTATACCAACACAACCACATACAAGTTATGTTTCCCCCTTTGTCACATTTTTCTTCTAGCCGTGATAGTTTCAAAGCCTCTATTCACTTAATTTATTCAATTTAGTACATCACAAGACTAGCTATAATACTTGGTATTGTCAAAATCACCAACTCTCTCAAAAAATCTTCCCTAAAAAAATGGTATGGAGTGTTTATCAATGAACCATTGACGATATATTTGGTTGTAGAAACCTCTAAACTTATTTTCAAAACTTAATGTTATTCCTTAGGGTCTGTATGGACATGAAAAAGCATCAAAAATTACTATCTAGGCTTGATATACCCCTAAAATCCATCATTAACCTCAAAAATATCCCACTCTACCCCTTGAGAACATGGGTCTTTGGCAAATAACAATTTGGTCAAACAAGATAACCCTTTTCTCACCTTACAAAGCATGGTTAACATAAAATTTCTTATGCACTTCACTAATCCTCTTCTGACTATAGACATCAATATTCATATAAGACACTTCCTCAACTGTAATGGAAAGTTTAGTCTTGTAAGTTTTTCCTCTTGACTGCTACAAGGTTGTAAACTGTATTCAAGATTTATACTCACACATACCTTGCTACATTGCATAATGTAACCTCTTACCTTGATTTTCCTACTCTAAATTAAAACCCTTCTTTGCCTACTTTCAAGTTTTACCTTGCTATCATGTCTTGTTTTTCATATAAAAATAACACTTTCGTTGGTTTTGAGGTTAGTTTTACTATGAGTGATATTTGCATTCAATAATAGAATTTAATTCATCATTTTCATTCATATGTAGCTACATATAATTTTTGAGCAATGCATGTATTTGATGTTTCTTGTTATGATAGTTCCAACACTTTTTGTTCATAGATGTTCATAGATAATCTAAATTTAATTATGATTACTAAGGTTGAAATTATTACAACATCTTTTATTACATTTTTTACTAATGTAGTGATAATTTTTTTAGTAGGTAAAAGTAATCATGTGGGATACCATTATACACTGGAAATTGAGAACCCAACCAAGGGTTTATTTACATGCAACAATTTATATTGAAAAATCTTTCTCAACATCAATGGAGATGATTTGTGGGTTATGTGGATTGAGATTGATAGAGTGGATGATTTTGTCAAAGGATAATAAAATAGAAATTTTTACCCAACCAAATTTCATATTTCCCATCAAAAAAATCCATCACCTATTCCTAGAAAGAAGAAAAGAATCAATAGCACTTTGGAATATGTGATGTGCATGGGCTCTCATTTTAAATATTGTGTACATGGATGCTTTTTTATTTTGTGTTTTAGTGTGAATGTGCTAATAAGTTTCATATTAATGTGTATATATTGGTATTTTTACGATCCTGAGGACTACTAGAAAATTGATGCCTTACCACAAGACACGTCTTTATTCTTGAATAAAGGAAAAGATGGCCAACCAAGATGAAATCATATTAGATATGGTTTTCAATTTCATTTAAGAATCAAGAGAATGGTCAATAGGGATGTTCAAATATTTCTCACCTAAAATCATGTAGAACATGTTAATAGTGAAGGAAATCATTACGGTAAGGAATACAAACATTTAAAAGGGAAAAACAAATTCAACCCTTTTATTATCCCACAACTTAATGAGTGGATTCATAAGTTACTTTTGTTAGGAATGTCTTCCGATGCTATCCACCTTAAGCACTGTGAGATGGTGCATGAGAAGCTCACATTGTTGAATGGTGGTATTGAACGAGATGATTTCCTAAGAAGGGATGACATATTTAGTAAAAGAACTCTGAATTGATGAAATCCAATATGTGTTTAACCCAAATGATGCAAAAAGTGTTCAAGAGTGGACTCTAGCAAATCCTAAGAAGTGGTTTTTCTATCAAGAATATAATAATAAAGGTACTAATGAGGATCAGAAAATATCTTTCATATTGGGCCTCCAACTTCCACTTAAGCTAGATGGGTTGTTGAGATATGGAAATGAGAGTTTATCTACCATGGATTCAACATTTGGAATGAATGGAATGAAGGTATTATTTGAATACTAAGAATACTACTAGTTGATGCTCTTGATTTATTAATCATAGAAGTAAGCTTTTGTAATATTTTTTCATGCAGTTTCAATTGTACACGTTACTTGTATTTGATTCTAAACACCAAGGGCTTCCCGTGGCATGGCTAATTATGTTTAACTCATGTGTTAGTGACATCACGCAATGGATGTAGTTACCTCAGAAAATAGTACACTTGAAAAATATTGAATGGAAAATAAATGGCTTCATGGTAGATTACGTGGGTGCAGAGATCAAAGAAATAAGGTAGGTTTTTTTATGTTTCATATGAATAACATAATTATAATGATTATGTTGTGAAGTCGGAATAGCTTGTCTTAAGCAAGGAAATATTTGACTATGAGGTGTATTTATGGAGCTTCCATGTACGGGGTGCATGGTTGAAGAATTTGATAGATAAAGTAAGAGAAGATGATGTGATGCAATATATGTTAGGTGAAATTGAATACATTATGAAAATATATATTGATGAAGATATGGCTAATAGGGAAGCCATAAAGTTCATAGAGAAGTATCGTTGCATGCAACCCAAATTTGTTCAATATGGAGCGAAGCTTTGGCTCCATAGGGTTCTAATGTGGTCATGTTGTTTTTATACCCTCAAACATGTTGGGAAAGAAACCAATGCATCCATAGAATCATATCATTCACATCTAAAATACATTTCTTGCATACAATTCAGATTATTATTGCATATTGAAAGGTGGATTGGTTAGTACACCAACTAAGCACAAGTGTTTACATATACTACTAGTGGCTACAAATGAGAAAAGATAGCATTTTTACAGGAAATTTAAAGTTGAAAAAATTGAAAATATATCATGGGTAAAGGCTTTGTAAATTCCATACTATCGTGTAACCTTTCACATGACTAACACTCGTATTGCATTGGTGTAAAAACAAAAGATGATGCATTACATTTTTTGATGTATAAAGCAATGCCACTAATGTCAATGTGTAGTAGTCCCTTTTTCAATCCAATACTACACATGTAAACATGTAATTAAGGTGGGGATGATGTGAGAGAGATGAGTATTCAATGGAATTCATGAAATAGGGTATGGTGTTAGCTACTCCGTGGATGAAAACAATTTAGATGTGAATGTATAGTTTTTTCACTCTTCAATTTTCTTCATTTTTTTAATTCCTAATCTCAAATGGTTGATTTGTTTTCAATACACAATATTTTCATAGTGGTCATAAAAATGAAAATGAATTTGATGATGGTATGGACAATGGAGGTTCGCCAAGTGCTAATAATGTAAGGAAGAACTCTACTCACAAGCAATTTCATTTACACTTTGATCATTGTTGTTGGAATATGAAATCCTTTATTTTAATAACACAGGGCATGGAAAATTGACCAAAAAATGTGAATGAAAGAAAATCTCAAATGGATATTGGATACTTTACGGATGTACATATGGTCAATAATTTAAGTCATATTTCCACTTGTAATCATTTTCCATTTTACTTAAGAGGGAATTTGTAACATGATATTTGTCTTGTATTAGTAGATCATGCATGTCGATGATATAGAAGATGAATTAGAAGTTTCTAAAATGATATCTCATGAAGTATTTTAGAATTTCCTCACAGCAGGAAATAATAGGGGGACACTATATTTCTTAGAGAAGTTTATGGAAGATGTTTACAACAAGGTTAAGAGCATGGAAATATGAAATACATTTGGGTTACAACACTCAATGGCTCAAATTTTCCAATATTTGCAAGATGGCCATGGAAACACCCTTCATAGAGAAAAGGACTTCATAGAATTGATGAATCAAAAAGACAACTTACCATGTCACAAGAGAAATCCTTGTTTCCAAATCCCCTAAGAATAAAAAATGACAAATGTGGAATGACGATCTAAATAGGAAGCCAAATGTGATAGAGATAGAAATAATGGAGATAATGCATCTTAAATGTGTCATTGTAGGTTAGATATATAAATAATGAAGTTTAGCACGATTCATAAGATGTATTTGAGTGTCATTATAGGTTAGATAGTAGTTGGATATTGTAAATCTTTCCAGCAAGTTCCAACCTTCTTATAAATATTTCCGTAACAACAAGTATGCATGATTTATTTAATTAAATTTCAGATGCAGGAGCATCTTGAACTCCTAATAATATATTTTCTAACTTTGTTTGGATTCCATATTTTAATTCAAGAGGAAAATAAGGGCTTCTAGAATTTTATGAGAAAACTATATAGTGGCCTTGTTCTATTTTTTTTTAAATTTCAAAAATTATGTGTGTAACCATAATTCTTTGTATAAGCATCATTCTGTGTATTTTTTAGTTTTGAAAATATTATGAATAAGCATCATTCTACGTATTTCTTAGTTATAAAAATTCTTTCTATAAGCGTTATTCTTTGGATAAGCGTCATTTTGTGTATTTTTAGTTCTATAACTTTTGTCTATAAGTATCATTCGTGTATAAGAATTTGGATAAAGTTAAGAGGATTGTCAAGTCTATATTACCTTGGTCATAGGTGTCTAAGAGTGTGTCAAAGTGTTTTATGTCATCAGAAGGAACTTTTCATATTTATCAACCTATCTCTATATGGTGTTTTTAGTTATGTATGTGCACATTAGGATCATAAAGAAATCAAGGTGATGATACGGGTTTGCAAAAGTTTCCATGTATTGATCTCATAAAGGAATTATCAACTTTGATAAGGAGTTATGCTAATTAGTTAAGCATGATTAAGAAGTTATTGATCTTCATAAAAGTGTCTGAAGTGTTTTTTGTGAATACATATTGCATATTAGATGTATTTTCATCCATCATTACTCAGTTGAAAATATAAAGTATGGTAAGAGGTTTGCAAAGAAGTCTATATGCATGTTTAGGACTGGTAAGTTGAAAAGGGGAATCTTAGTCACTGTATTTATAAATGATAAATATGCTATGATGATATAAAGATTGGGAATGAGGTTTATGAAGACTTTAATTAGGTTTGGTACATCTAAAGTAGAGTAAAGAATGTATAAGACATGATAAAGTTTGTGTGAGTCTTGATGTTGAAATTTTCATCAAAATACATGGCTACAATATTGTTTATGGTTTTCTAAAATCAAGGAAAAATGGATGAAATACACTTTGAAACCACTCCTCACACCTGGTAAATGCATTCATCTTTCATCCCTAGCAATCTTAGATCATGAAAAATTGAATTCAAGAAAATGGATAAAATACAGTCATAAGACCTTGTTTAATCATGCATATTGAGGGCTTAGTGGTTTGGATTCTATGCTCTCTAGGACTTGAAACTAGCTTACTTGAAAATCTTGCAATTTCCTTAATCATGTAAAGTCTTCATTTTTTCAAATTATGTTACTAACCCAACGAGTTCAACATTTCATAGACCCTCAACTATACCAATCCCACCTTTGAAATGGTTTAGAAAACATCAAAATGTCAACATTACGTTTATTGTGAAAAAATTCCCTTGAATGGCTTCTCAACACATTTCTCTTGATGCTATCACTACAAAATTTCAACCTACATCACCCTTTTAGCCTTTACATTAGGTAAATTTATTATGACAAGGCTTAAATCTACAACTATCATGTTCCATGTAAATTATGTGGTGAATTTATCATAAAAATATTCATATTAGCTGGTGTAAATTAAGTCATGTGGAATATTAGATGTATGTTCATCCACCATTACTCGATTGAAAAGATAAAGTATAATAAGAGGTTTACAAATAAGTCTATATGCATGTTTAGGAATTTGGTAAGTTGAAAAGGAATCGAATGTACAAATGATAAATATGTTATGATGATATAAAGACTATGAATGATATTTTTGTATTCTTTGAGTAGGTTTGGTACATGTGAAGTAGAGTAAATAATGTATAAGACATGATAAAACTTTTTTGAGTTTGATGTTTAAATTTTCATCAAAATACATGGCTACAATCTTTTGTGTATGGTTTTCTAGGCGTGCTTTATTGTCTAGATTCATTACATAGAAGGTAAAGTTAGCTGCAAATAGTTTTATCTCTTGACTTTGATCCATAAGAATGTGCAGAGAATATTAGAAAATTATTAACAAAGATATGTTTGTCCTTATCACCTTGAAAAGGTTTAGCATTTTAAAGAGGTTTGATAAATTACTTTTGAAGGTAATTTTGGTGCTCCTAGGTATTGACAACTGCAATATGACATTTAACAGTAAAATATGATGTCCTTTGAAGCACAAATATCATGTAAGGACTGAAAATTATAGGAAATGGAGGAAATATCTTCATAAATGTCAACTCAAGAGTTTGAATAATATATTCTCCAATCTAAGAATGATAGTAAGCATTAGTGCATCTGAAGCAGGGGCAATCTAGATGGTGGTGTGTCTCAAATATTAACCTTTTAGGAAGGAGTATTTAATACATCTTGTTGACAACACATTAAGTTTGTCTTAAAGTATCATTGTGCATTAAAGAAGAAATATTTTCAAAAAGTACAAGTAGTGCATGCTACGGTGACTTGTAAAGAGTCTATGGGTTGTCAAAGGAAAAATATTGATCAAATGCTATAGTGACTTGTAAGGAGTTTGAGTGTTCTATGAAATTTTTAGCAAGAGATTCAAAAAAATGAAAATGCTAGTCTATAAGGATGCTTGGAGGTGTTTAGTTCAAAATTCCATGGTATGGTTTTAAGGTTCTTTAGGTGTGTCTATTCTTTTAAAGGATGGTCATAGGTTTGTGCATCTATGATGTGAGGGAAGAAATATTGTGAAAAGAAATTTTATCATACTTAAAAACTATGTAAAGGTCGGGGTTCTCAAGGAAACATATGTGAATATCCACAATTTAATTTTAAAAACTCTTTGATGCATGGTCAACAATCTTAAAGGTGAATATCCAACAATGTTTAGTATTCATGACACAAACAATTTGAGCATTCTTTCCAACAATTTCATATCTTCTAGATAACTCTCATATTCCTTTATATCAGTTGAATATCTCTCCTCTTCCTTCATATGTACTCAAAGAGATCAATTTGAATGTGTAAAACGCTTCTTTAATTAAATCCTCCAACCTCCTACTTGCATTTATAATGTTGTTATATAGTTATGAACCAAGCACAAATACAATGGATGTAACCTGTTCAATTCGGAAAACTTGCATGGATCGTGGAGGAGATATTTTAATGGAATTCAATTTTTTCTAAAGATTATTCAGTCTAATTATCCTCATAAACTAGGGTTTCCTGAAGGAAATTTGTGAAATCAGTAACTTGCATCCATAAAAACTAAGAAAAAGAGAGGAAATGATTGTACATGGTCTATACATCAATTGTAAAATATATTAAATTGATTCATGTTGTTTTGAGGAAGATTTGTTTACCATTTCTTCAACAAAAAAATGACAATCAACTAAAATATGAGACATTGCAATTAAATGAATTCATTTCGAATTGTGAGGTTTTGAATCATTTATTTAGAATTAAATTAGTGATTTGAATCTTAAAATTTATTATTTTTGTTGATATCTATTACATGTTAATTTATGCTGATTTGGGCATTTGATAGACCCGAGACTTATAAGATGACTTGGTTAAACAATTTTCTTCAAAGAGAAGTTATCACGTAATTAGTATATTTTGCAACTTTCATCAACACCCATTTAAACCTCAACTCCTTTTCATCTCCTTGTATTTTTACTACATAGAGGTATTTAATCATACTATGAACTAGTGTAAGGTATGAAGGCTTGATTTGAAGCTAGAAACTAGTTAATTTCCTTATAAAACTTCTCTAAATGCTTACTCCTTTACATAAATAATCCACTCCAATTAATGCTTAGTTCATCCTCAACTCAACTCAGACCAATACATAAGTTCCATAAGTCAAGAGATCCTATATTGATCTTGCTATGCAATTTTTGCCTTTGAACCTTCTTAGCTAGCCTATAAGGCCTAGAACTAACAAAATAACCAAACAATGACTATATACCCTTTAAATATTCTCCCACTATTTCTACACCTTTATTTTCATGTCATACATCCTTTAATGTGGTTCAATAGCCAAGGAATAAGTCACTTCTTAGTTTAGATTATTCTTCCCCTAGGTCTTCACCTTGTCTAGCTTTTAGACTAAAGCTCATAAAATTTACTCCTTGAGACCCCTTTCAACAAATCCACTCTTACTCATCATTCATACACCTCAAATAATCTTGTATTAACCTTAATATTGAGTTCAAGAGACTCAAAACACCAACTCTCTTCCTCCTAGTCCAAACTGGTTTCTAATTCCCCTTAAGACAAGTTTCTTGCTCCAACAATAAATGGTTTTATTTATAAAAACTATAACAAAATAAAACCATTTATAGCTCCACATTGAAAACCCCAAAGTGTATATAAAATTTTGTATCTTCCTTGTTATAGTGTTCTCAAAATTTCATTTTTTCACTTTTAGGCCTATAAGACCAAATGAGACTGTGATCACACAACCCATTGTAGAAGTTTAGTTTAAAAGGATTTCAAGGCATAAATTATCATATTTTTATCACTTTATGAATATTTTTAACTACCCAAGAAATTTCATGGTTAAACTCACGATATATCTCCCAACCCTTTTGTAAAATTTACCCCTTTTGGTAAGTCTTCAACTATGTGTATAATTACCTTCTAGTCACATTATGAAAATCTTTCGTTTCTAATTGTGAAACTCAAAAATTAGTTATTAATCCTTTAAAAGGATTACTCCATGATAAATTCTACAAATTCTTAGGTTAAATTTCCACTTCTAAGGATTTTAAGCACTTGTTTCTTCTTCAAAACCCTAGGCATCAGACAGTGGAGCCCAAGAACCTTCTAACCCTTACAACTTTTCACTCAAATGGATTTAAGAAAAAGATATTGGATTAAAGTATTTCTCGTCTTCTAATTCAACATTATCTTTCCATTGATGGGTATCTAATGGGTTTTGATTAATTTCCATGAACTCAAATGTATAATATACATGCCTAGCTTAGGATATATAACTCTTGTGATCATATTTGAAGAGTCTTTGTGTATATTCAAGGATAAATGAATTATTTTTCAATACATACATATTTTTCATTGGTAATTACACAAGATGGATTCATACATAACACCCATTGAATATAAACTTGAGATTTCTTAACTCTTACTATACCCAATCCACGCACCCTCTTTATAGAGAGTTAATAAATCATGGAGAAAATAATGAATAAGGAATTTCCTCTATCGCTTTGACATCATACCCGCATTACTCCCGGAACTTGAAGATTTCTAAGAATAAGACTTTATTCCCTCCTTAAGAGTTTTCATTCATTCATGCCATGGCTTAGTCACAACCTTTTACACTTGGGTACCTTAAACATGCATGCACTATCATCTTCTCAAGTCGTAACTATTAGTGAAGAATGATAGCACCCTTGAGTGTTTGTAACTAGATGAGTTGAGACTCTTAGTGTGATTGCAAGACATGGAGCATCTCTCAAAGTGTGGGACTTTGAAATAGAGAGAGCTCTCTAGATGACGTTCGGTGCTTATTCCTCTGTTCGGATGCATACAAATAAATGTTAGGATACGCTGTGTCATAGGTGTCTTTCTTATCTTGTTATCACTTCTTCCATCATTCTCTGCAACTATTGTGGATCTTCTCCATTTAGTTAGGGAGTCCAGTACAGTTTTTGGTCCTATAAATACTGTACGCATGCTTTGTTTTAGACAGAATAATATGAGATAAAACTATCTCTTCTATTTCTCATTCTCGTAGCTCTCTTTCAATAAATTGCATAGGATATACTCTAATCCTACTCTATCTTATTAAGGAGAAATGGTTGAGAAGATATGATAAAATAAACTTAAGATAACGAGGTGATGCACGAAAGGAAAGTTAAACACCTGTTTGCAATTGAACATAGACCATAAAAATGCAATACTATTACTATGCAAAGATAATGAATTATAATGAGAGATAAAAAGGAAACAATGAGCACATGAAAGGGTTAAGAATCATCCATAGACATATATTATTGCTTCAGAGTTGATATAGTACACTATATTAGTCAAGAGGAAATTTTTTTTATAACAACTCATTTGGGAGGTTCGAAAGCTCCAAATATATTCCGGAGACAAGGGAAGAAGGAGAGGTGCAAAACAAAACTGTCCAACCCTTTACAATGAGCCCAACTCCTTCTTTTATAGATGCAACACAAAGAGAAGAAAGAGAGAGGAAGGAAAATGATTTGAACCTCAACTACCGCCATGAATGCTCTTGCAAATCCATTTACAATCTATTAAGTCCACCACTTTATGTCTGTTTCATTGGCGTCTTTGAAGAAGGAAGAATGATGGATCAAATCGAATCCGATTTGGTAGTTGGAGAAATCAGATTCTACATTAATAGCCCGAAAGATGTTTTCCCATTTTTTTATCCACCTAACCTCGTAAAAATTAAATTTTTAGATCTCCATGGCATAGACAAGGTCGAGATCTCTCTAATGGTGCCAAATTTGTTGGATTTCAGGCACTGGATCAGAAGATATGCCCATTTGAATATTTGAATCAGGCCTGTACAAAAAATGGAAAAAACGGTTAGCGAACGGGTCCATGGCCCTGAAATTCACTTTGCCCCCTTTTGGCACAAAAATACAAAATCTCAAAATTTTCCCCATAGCCCCGCAATACCTTTTTTGTCAAAAAACCATCTTCGGGCCCATTGGTCCACATTTTTCATTTGGACAAAAATCACTTCAAGTCCCGTCGGCCCGCATGTAATTTAGGCCTGACACATGGCTCCTTGGGCATCGGTGGGACGATGACTCATTTTTATACTTAAAATTAAAATTACCTTCGCGACCCATATTCCCGCTTTGACTTGGAACATGGCCATATGGAGGGCTGGCGCTCATTTGGGGACCAATTTTGGATTTTTCTTTTGAATTTCACAAAGCTAACACATGGCTCCTTATATGAATTTGCTTTGTTCCATTATGTTTTTACTAAGTTATTTTGTTTAGAGGGGCCATATATCTAACCAGTGGGACACACGGAAGCTCTACTTTTCTAAGGACCCGCTTTTAGATTTATCTTTGAAGATACACCAAGATGACATGTGGAATTATTGTGCTCATTTGAGTCTCTGCTTTGGGCCATGCCTTTGAATGTGTGTCGTTAAGACACATGGCACCTTCCGCCTGCACTCTTATACTTAACTCGATTTGGGCCTGCT
Organism: Taxus wallichiana var. yunnanensis; assembly: GCA_018340775.1. Classification (NCBI taxonomy): domain Eukaryota; kingdom Viridiplantae; phylum Streptophyta; class Pinopsida; order Cupressales; family Taxaceae; genus Taxus; species Taxus wallichiana. Next base: position 810,893,964 of record CM031237.1, read on the forward strand.
TTGAATTTGACCTCTGTTGACCCCTAGCCACGTGGAGGGCTGGCGCAAGTTTGAGTCTCCACCTTGGGCTCCCATCTTGAAATTACGTCAAGCTGACACATGGTTCTTTCCGCTTATTCATACTTTTCAATAGCCGAATCTATCCTTTTTTGGGCCTGGGACACGTGGAAGCTCCACACTCATTTGAGTATAATTTTTGAGTTTAGCCCTTGGAGATGCACCGATGAGGCATGTGGAAGCTTCCACTGATTCTCTCATATTTAGCTAATTTTCTCCTCGTTCTGAATCATTTATAGAGCTCGGAGACTTGAGTTTTTTTAATTTCTTTTCCTTTGAGCCTCTGGTTTTCTTTGACACTGTTTGCTTCCTTCCTTGACCTTGCTCCTCCATTTTAGAGCCCGTCTGCAACCTGTTTGTTGGATTTAAAATGTGGGCTCATACGATGGAACCATCCCTTGAATTTATTTCTGCATAGGGTCGTGTTTGATCAATTTTTCTAGGGAAAAATTGAGATAACAATTTGGTGACTTGCGGGGACGTCTGCTTGTAGATGAATAGACCAGTTGTCTTGTTGTATCCATTGGGCATGGAGTCATGGGTGGTGGCCTAACATTGGCCTCGGTCTTCTTAAAGTGGACCTTTTGGGACATTATTTTAGTTTCTCTTTATTTTTTATATTTTTAATACAAGCAACTGTTACGGAAACTATGGGTCTCCCTATTGAAAAATATCCGAAGGGCCTAGTGCATTCACGGAGGCACGTTGAACTATATAATGATGTAAACCTGGAGCAACAAAAACTTGTGCCACAACACTTAGGGAAACAAAACCTACGCTAAAAAAAAACAATGTGCATATGCACTAAAGGGAAATAAAAGTTCTATGCTAATATTTACAAGGGTGGAACCTTCCTCTTAGTAGTAAGGTTTAAGATATACCCCATTAACTAGGATCTGCAATTCTTCACCATCCAATTTAGTCAGCTGGAAGACATTGTTACTTTTGCATCCTGTGATCATATAGGGGACACTATAAATGGCATCAAATTTGGTGCTCAATTTGATCTCACCCCATTTTTCCTCAAAACTCTTCATATACGCAGCTCTGTCGTCTTTACTATCTCCCTATATTGATGCATGAAAACTCTATCCTCCATTTGATTTCCATGATCGGTCCCTTCCTTGGTCAAGGATCACTTAAAGTCCAAAATTTTTATTCCGTTCCTCTATCCATGTGAAAAGAATCAGAACTAGGTGAAACCTCTTTTTCCCTTCCTTCGGTTTCTACAGTCATGTATTTTTTTCCTTGTCTTTTTTCTCCCAAATATCTATGAAAACGTGATTGGATGCGGCTCAGGAGATCATATTTAGACCTTATATCATTTCCAAATTATTTTTCTTGAAGGAAAGATTCATTTCCTTGCTCAAATGGTGATTTTCCTACATTTTATGGTTTAACGGGTGTATTTTTCACGGTCAAATTTATATCTCAACATCTATGGAAACATGGCCCTTTCGGTTTGATGCGGCTTGTCAGGAAACTTTGAAAACTCTAAGGCCTGATTCAAACCAAAGCTTGTCCACATGGAGGGCCAACGCTCATTTGAAAGTACACCTTTTTGTTTGACCTTAGAGTTTCATTGGGGAGACACGTGGGGGTTTCCGCTACCTTGCCTAGACTTAGACAATTTTTCATGCATTCGGTGTAGCTTGGGAAGACCATGGAAACGTGGAGGATCAGTGTTCATTTGAGGATCTACCTCAGGGTCCAAACTTAACAATTGCGGCAGGAGACTTGTGGAGGATTCTTCCGGCTCCGCTATATACTTAAACTTTTCAAAGAAATTTTCTAAGGCCTGGGACACGTGGAGGGACCACACGTATTTGGGGACTGGCCCTTAAATTTTATTTTGAAGAAGCCCTAGGTGGAGACTTGGAGGATTTTTCTCACTCTTCCCTTTCTTGTACTTTTTAATGGCCAACGAAAACTGTCTCTGACCATAAACACATGGCGCCTTCCGATGATCCTTCAAATTTTTTAACAACTCTGCCAGATCGAGACACGTGGTGAGCCCAAACTTTTGTTGGGGTCTCCACTTTTTGGGACCATCTAAAAATGTTCCATTCAGACACGTGAAGGCTTTTGTTGGCCCCTTTTTACCGAGACTTTTTCAAAGGCCAAAAGGCATTTTTCTCGGGGCCCAAGGCACTTGGAAGGACCGTCTTGTTTGGAGACTTTCCCTGTACTTCTCCTTTGCAATTGCACCAAGGAAACATGTCGATGGCTAAAAAATAAATTATATAAGGGTAATAATCAATGGTTGTTGTGCATTACGTCTATTTTTCTACCTTTTTTTTTTCTAAGACTCCTGGAGATGTGAATATGCACTATTTTTCATCATTTTTGGATGAAATTCCTTGTCATTTTTGTCTATAAAGTGCCATTGAATTGATTCAAAACTTAATTTGTGAGTCCAAGGATTGTTAAGGTCAATATTTTGAAGTTAGAATTGCTTAGGCATTTGTAAAAATGGGAATTACCAGAGAAGAAGGATGCAGAGTAGAGTTATAGAGAAAAGAGAGCAAAAAGGCTTAAATGATGAAGGTTGCGGGAGAAAAAGATGAAAAAGGTGTTGCCTCGTGAGTGGAAAGGATTACTGTTAGATCCAGATGTACAGAGCCTCTCGGCAAATGATTAAAATTGGGATTTATTGCATGCGAGAATCGAATGATTGAAAGGACTGTCAAAAGGGTTGTGACATGGCATCTTAGTCATTAGTCAAGGGCCACGAGAAATGTGATCAGTTCATAATTGGTCCACCTAGCAGATTTCCGGTGTGAATTTTTTAAACGTCGCTTTTTGAGTCAAATTGTTAACAAGTAAAGGTCCCTCAAATATTCTTCTTTTTGGGGGAAAATTTGGGATGAGTGAGCGAGTGAAATGTATAAATGAAATGATAATACTCTTCTAAAGGGTTGGGGGTTGAATTATTAAGACAAAATTTGAGAGATTCTATTTTCCTAAGAGACCAATCTAAGATACTGGTTAATTTCTTCTTTGTTAGATTTTCTATTTTGTCAAGTTTGTTGCAGATGTATAGCCATTGAAAAGAACTAAGATTTCTCTATAAACTTTCCCATGCTAATGAATCGAAGCAATTTCAAGTTAATTTGTGTAAATCTTGGAGAAAATTGTGTCCGCTTTGTTTCAAAATGTCTACAAATGGTTTCTTTTGTTCCTATTACAATATTACATTCAAATATTTGTGAAATCACACAGATATTGTTCTGTGATAGTTTAGTGGTATTTTTAATTTCATTTCAAGAAGAGCCTTCATCCTGTGATGAGATAAAATAATTTAAAATCACTCCATTGTCATTTGTTTATAAAGATTGTCTGTAATTGTTTGGGTGTACCTTAATTGTGTGATTGATCACGAAATTGGTGTTCAATTGAGTCGTTTAATGCGAGCCTTTGTTCTAGATTCTCAAATATTGTGTGAAAACGTGTTGATTTGGGCCTCCATTGAAGCACACCTTCGGGTGAAGGAATATCTTAACTATTTTGAATCTTTCTGTCATTTAGCTTTCCAATTGTTGTGAAGTCTCTCAAATATCTAGTATAATAAAATTTATCCCGATTAATCTCCCACCAAAATTATTCAAAAACCATGAATCTATCCTAAACTACCCCTTTTTTCCCTATATATCAACAAAGGAACAAAATCTATTTACCAAAATATGCAAAACAATAAGGATCCCAAAATGTCTTGAGAACCTTAGCCTTGTTTTGAAAGTATCTCCATCATTTAGACTTGACAACTCTTGAGAGTTAAATTATGGAGTATTGATCATACTTTCACAAGGTTTTCTTCATAAAATTTGTGCAAAAGAAGGATATATCCATATCCTTCATCAAACATAGGCTCCACTATGGATCCTCTCACCTTAGTCAAAAGGAATAACCTAAAGTAGTGAGGATAGATCAAATCCTCTTGAAGGCGTTATCCATCTATCCACAAATATGAGTGACAAAGGGCCAGTTAGATCTCATCTCTTGCTACAAAATGACACACATTATGAAATATCTATCTCTAAGCTCTATGTCGAGTCCGTGATCTTGCTCATCTTGAATAGGAGAACAAATTTTGGATACCAAAACTCATGGTTTGAGCTCCAAGATTTATTTGTGCAGCAACAACACTAGTGGCGCCATTGTTGGGGATCATTTGAACAAAGGTGTACACATACCAACCCTGGTAATACTTCTTACACATATTGTGTGCTGATACATTGATGAAACATCATTATCTTTTCAGATATGTAAGAATTGTTCAAAATTGTAAGTTCCGAAAGTGCAATATATCCAAAGCTTATATAGTTATTGCACTAAATTGTGTATCATCATTCATAAATTTGGTTTGAAGAAGAGAATATCTTGTAATATTTACATGAATCTGGTATTAATAGACAATTGATTTGTATTTCATAGTGCATTTACACAAAACTAAGGAAAAATCCTTAGTGGAGACTCCATGTTGTTTAAATTCTTAATAAATATTAGTGTCTTAACATATATCAAGTAAGATTTGTCATTAATATCTACAAATCTGGAAGGAATAAGATCTGTCTTTGCCATGGACCCTAGTAGAAGGTTGTTTCAAGAGTTAGGAAAGTCTAATTTAGAAGGAAGAAGAATTTGGAAGGTTGTTGGAGATCAAACATCAAGAAAATATATATCCATTGGTGAAACTGATCAGCCTATGATTTAAGATTGCAATACTTCCTCAAGTTCTTTTGAATTAGGTAGTCTCTTTATTGAATTGAATTATCCATCTAGAGAGAGTCCTTATTTTTTATTTGAAAAATTTTCTTCTCAATCTACCACGGGGTATTTTCCAAATCGAGATATTTTTTCATGAAATAGAGCCTTTAGAGGGCAATCATTCTGAAAATTGCATCCCCGTACAAAAAATACCCCTCACTCATCATTATTTTTCTCCTGTGAGATCACCTCCTAAAAATAATATGGCTTATCCTCCACCAGACCTCCGTTTGTTGTTAATACTTTTGGTCCCATCAATTTTTGATGTATTGTTGGCTATCAAGTTGTGCAACAAGATGTAAGAAATATATTGCCTAAGTTTCAAGGAAATAATGCAATCACCGGTGATCAGCACACGGAGATATTTGTCAATGTGATGGAGAAAATTGAAATTGAATTTGAGGATGTATACATTAAATTGTTTATCCATACTCTAGAAGAAGATGCAAAGGACTGGTATAAATCTTTACCAGATAATTCCATTGATTCTTGGATAGAGATGAAGAATGCTTTTAGAATGCATTATGGTGATAAAACAGACCCTAGGTTTCTTTTAACATAGTTTGAAAACATTAAGAATAATCCTAATGTATCAATGCATGATTTCAATACAAGATTTAACAAAACATTGAGAAGACTTCCTGTTAATTTGAGGCCATGTGATGAATCATGTCTAATAAAGTATTCAGATAAATTTGATAAGAAAGCTTCTTACTATTTGAGGGATAAGAACCCTGGAACTTTGAGGCAGGCCTTCACCATGGCTCTAAAAATTGAGAACAACATTAAAGCTATTGGAAAACCTCCTAAGAGGGAGGGTGTTAAATTGATCAACCCAGAGAAGCCTCAATCAAGTAAGGCTATGTATCTTGATGAAGTTTTAAAGACTTTGGCGAGCTATCAAAGAAGTATATTACAAGCTAGCTAGGGAAAAGAAAGGAATTAGACAAGGTTCTTAGGGTGAACATACGTAACAAGGACAAGAAATATTTGCAAATCATCTAAGAAATGATCGGAGATATGATGACGGTGGTAAAGGACCCATGGGAGATAGACAATCCCAAGCTAGGGAAAATAGAGTAGTGCCGATCCTCTAAATTCGGAGAGTTGTTGAAAAGAAAATTTAAATTGATTGGTGTGACAAATGTTTCTTAACCCACCTTCCATGTGAAGTAGATCAACAAGTTGAGGAAGCCGACGATGATGATAACACTGATGATGATGCATGCATGGTGGAGTGCTATAAAATCTCACGAAAAGGAGTAACTTCAATGAAGTAATAAGTGCAAGAAGCTGCTACGATGTTTTTGGATTGCTTTTATCGAGTACCTCTCCTTCATCTCTCTCATACTTTAGAAATAGATATGGTATAAGCTTTTGAACTTCTTAATAATGATTTTGAGTACCTAAGAGATCTAATGATTAAGAAGTATGATGGAGGAATCCCATCGAGAAGAGGATAAAAAGTTGTTAATGAAAGTTGTTGCCCAAGAAAAGAGTATAATACAAGAAGTAAAGTTGTCAAAGGCGAGCTTCAGGCCAAACCAAAAACCCCAATTATCACCAATGTCCCAAAAGAAATTCCAAAGAAAGATGCATCCGGAAAAAGGCCTTGTTGTCTTAACTAGAACTAGTGTTCCCACCCATACCGAAAATTTGAAAAAACTTGTTCCATCTCGATGAGTTTTTCAATCTTTCTCCAAATGTTTCTTTGCCCAAATAAATTCCTTATGACATTGCCCATGTCTTGAGTCGAGATCAAGATTTCTATCCCAATTGTTGAACTACTTAGGATTTGTGAGTACAAGAAGAGGACCTTTGAGTAGTTTGGATTGGAAGAAGATAGGAGTACCCAAGGCACAAATATAAATAATTTAAACACTCCTCCAACCATTGTAGACCTAGAAAAACCACCAACATTGGAGGAGATAGGTGAACCACCTGAATTTTACTTGGGAACATCTTTTGTTGAGTCTCAATTAAATGTTTATCCATTTTTACAACGCTGAATATTAAAGACACCTTTGTTGCACAATTGTATGTTTGATTCTAGAGCATCATGCAATGTTATGCCTCTAGAGATCATGAATGTATTAACCATTAAAGTGAATGTGGCTTATGGAAAGTGTCTTGTAATGGATTCTAGAGAGGTGTCATTTGTAAGATTTGTAAAAGGTTTGGTGGTACAACTTGCAGCTTATCCAGGTAAGAACTTAAAAATTGATGTTGCTATTATTGATTTCCCTACTAAATGGGGCATGTTGTTATCAACAAAGTGGGTCATGAGTGTTGGTGGAAGTGTTCATATGGATATGTCTTTTGCCACCATTGCAATTGAAGGTAGCCTTGTAAAGCTATATGGAGAGAAGAAGATGTTGCACCTCATTAAAGATCCCAATTTTTGGTACCCAAATTTGTTCTCCTTTTCAAGCCAAACAACAACATTGATTGAACATGGAGCTTAGAAGCAGCCAAATCATAAATATATGTTGTTCAGTAGCCAAGGATAAATCTAGTTGTCCCTTTGTTACTTGGATTTGTGGAGAGATGGATAGCACCTCAAAAGGATGTGATCTTATCCTCAATATTTTAGGTTGTGCCTTTCAACCAAGGTAAGAGAACCTATTTTGTAACCTCTGTTATTTGAAATGAGATACATGTACCTTTATTTTACATAAATTTTGTAAAGAAGACCTTGGGGAAAATATGATCAACACACCACATCTGACTCTCATGAGTTGTCACTTCTAGATCATGGAGATATCTTCACAAAAGGGAAAGGTTACTAAAGACATTTGAGACCCGATTTGTTATGTATACTTTAGTACAAGGATTTTAGTCTTGGGTGGGTATACAGAGAAAAAATAGACGTAGTATTGATAAGATTTTTATTTATTAAATGAATTTTCGTGGGAGGGAGGCAAGATGGATTTGACTCACCGGATCCTTGAGATCTCATGCAAAATGGAAAGATTCAATCAGCAAAATGCTAAAAAAAATTAAATTGTTTCCTCAACTAGAATATGTGCTTCAATGGAGGCCCAGATCATCACTCTTTCACACAACCTGTGGGATTCTATCATGAAGGCTTGAGTCAAAGGACCCAATAAAGCACCAGGATTTAAACCAAGTCACGCCTGAGGTACACCCAGAGGCTTACAGAGAATCTCTATCAACAAAATGAAAGAAAAGTGATTTTAAATTGTTTATCCCACTCCCAAATGAAGGATCTTCTAAGAGATGAAATTGCAAATGCCACTAAACTATCACAAGGAATGAGACCTATGTGATTGGACCCTATTTTGGTACAAGATTGCAATAGAAACAAGAAAAACTACTCATATGCATTCAGAGATGAAATAGATACACTTTACTCAAGATTAACACAGAATAACTCAAATTTTGATCAAATTTATCAGCAAGGGAAAATTTCAAGAAAAATCTCAAACACATCGCCAATTTGTATAGATGCAACCACCTTGACACAATAAAATTTGAGACAAAGGTAGATACACATGCTTCTCTAGATAACTTCTCAAAATGGATGGATTCTATCAAGATTTTTTTGCTGGAGAGAATCATTCCTAATCTTTCCAAAAACTCCCAACCATTTTCCTAATGAATTTGTGCCATTTATAGTAATTCCAACAAATCTCGTTGCACCCAAAAGACAAAAACTTTAAATGCATCAAGTGTTTGCTATGATTCTTTTGTGATTCGCAGAATGAGATCTGCAAAGTCTATAGGTGGTCAAGGAAAATATCTTCGGTTTCTTCCCACATTCAACTCCTTTCTTAGGAAAAACATGCCTCCATCCATTCACCAACCACTTCCGCCCCATATCAATCAAATTTGGCTCCTTACATGCTCGGGAGAAGTAAAATGAAAAGTCGGATCGGGCACGAGAGTCAAATTGCTTTAATGGTGAAAGATGCCTCGGATCTCCTCCACCAAAATCTAGATATCAAAATTAACTCACTCCTATGTTTGGCATGTAGAAAATAATAAGAAATCATGAATAGTCACACTTCCATGAGCTTTATAGAGAAACTGGGGAAAAAATCAAATTTAGATGCTCAATGACCATTGATCTTTGATTTTGAATGTGGGTCATCCACATGGAAGATGTAAAAACAAGCTCGAGAGCTTCCTTTGACCTTTTTTGACCCTTTTGAAAAAATGGAAAAATTTCCATTTTTCCCCGCACCTCCACTTCTAAAGATGGGCTTGACACATGTCCCGAGGTGGGCCTCAAAAGAAACGTGGAGAAATTCGCCATTTGAATTTATTTTGGAAAAAGGAAAAATTTCCAAGTTTTCCCCGCAGCTCCACCATTGAGAAATAATTTTTAAACGTGTCCCAATGTGGTTCCTAGTGGAACTACGCTTCCCCTTTTACTTTTAACTCTTTTTTCTCAAAAGGAAAATTTTCCAATTTTCCTCCGTGGGTCCACACCTCCACCATTGACTAGGGAAAAACATTGACTATTTCCCATCGGGCTCACGGGCCATTTTTGCTATTTTAACCTTTATGAAGCAAAGAGGTGAAAATTTTGAATTACCTCTAATGTTCCACCTCCTCACCCCTTATGAATTTTTGAATTTCCACATGTTACCATGACGCTCCTTGAGATGGTCCCAAAATTTTGATACCTTGAATGAGCGCGGGCTCGCAACTTGTCTGTTCCACCAAAGTGCTCCAATTGCATAAAAATTTTTCTAAGTCCGGGCCGAGTAGCGAAAACCTCCATGTTTCCTCCCAACGCTACTCGAGGAAAAGCCCAAAAGTATATCTTCAAATGAGCGTCGTTCCTCCACGTGGCTTGGACTTCCCGAAAAACCTTTTGAAATTATTCTAGTTATGGGAATCCCAGCAAAATCCTCCACGTGTCCTCCCAAAGTGCTACTTCAAAGCCAAAAATAAAACTTGATTTTTAAACGTGCATCGTTCCTCCACGTGGACACATTTTAAAGTTGATGTTTTTCATGGAATTTTGAAGTATTAAGTGATACACATCCAACCAAGAGGTTCCATGTTTCCTTGTCGATTGAATGATGTAAATTTGGTGGGAGAAACACAGTGAAACCATAAAACACAGACAAATGTCCACTTGAGCGAGAAAATGAGGTTTTCTTCAAGGATAGAGAATTTAGACTATTGTAAGGCTCAAACATGATCCTTAGGGATACATCAACTCATTTCTCTTTAAGTATATTAGGGAAAAAATGGTAGGGACAAAAATTTCTAACTCGTGGAGTATGGAGGAAATAGGAAAATGTGAGTTCTAAAGGAACAAAGCATGGGAGACTCAAAATATAGAGCCTTTTCAAAGGAACAAAGGAACCATGAGACAAATACAGACCCTTACATGATCCTCGACCCGGAGCAACTAAAAATGGCAACAAGACCTACCAAGTACCATACTTGGAAGGAGAAAAGATAGAGGCCATGAATAAATAATTTTTCAAAGGCACAGATGGGGCGAGACCATTTTGAGCACCAAAATTTTCTCTCGACTCGGGGATGGGCACTCCTTGCGAGTGCCATAAGAAAAAAATTAGACCAAGTGTAAAAATATCCATTAGGTAGTGGAGTCATCTTTACAGAGGGAGCAACAGAGCCATCTCTTAAAAAAACAAAGTAGCCAAAGAAAAAAAAATCACCGAGGACCAAAACAAACCAAAACATAAAATGGGAAACAAACAAATGACTATACACTGTAAAAAAGTTGTTTACCTTGATTAAGAGGAATCAATTCAAGAAATACTTTAGATTTCCTGCCATTAACAAGAAGCTCGAGAAACTCACCATCTAAATCCTTCAAGAATAACATGTGTTCACCAATTCGATGTCAACGGAGTAAGGGCCCATCCACAATGAATAAAACTTGCCATGCTTGCCCTTATCCTCATGCATGCTATCCCATAATAGCTCAAGATCTCCAATATTGAAGGTGCTAGGAATGACCTTCTTGTCAAACAATTTCTTTATCTTTTCTCACGAACCTTATATGCCTCTGGTGAGATGCCCTCCTCTGTTCATCAAGCTCAACAATTTGGTTGATGCAAGCATCATGAGGAATCAATTCTTGATCTTCCCGGTTTTTAAATGAAATGATATCAAGATAATTACATATACAAGGGCAGCGGGGCATGAGTCCCATATACCAACTCAAATGAACTCTTTCCGGTGACTCTTATGAAAAAGATCCTATTAGATCGGACAACAAACTTTAGTTGTTCACCCCATTTTCTCTTGTTCAAATCCAAGGTTCTTGTGATAATCTTTAGCAAATTCTTATTGTTGGACTCAATTTTTATATTTCCTTGGGGATTATAATTATAGGCATATGTCAAATCTATCCCATATCATACACATTGTCACCAAAGGTCTAGCCACGAAACTCATGGCATTATCATCTATTGATTTTGACTAGTACTCCAAACTTGCGAATAATATTGTTTAGCAAAAATCCATGACAACTTGGTGTGTATCCTTCTTGGTGGGGATTTCTTCCACCCACTTGGTAAAGTAATCAGTGGCTACAAGAATCCACTTATGGCCAGCACTTGAAGGGTCTAAAATCTCACCAATGAAGTCCATTCCCCATTGCTTAAATGGGGCTTCAATTGATACAGACTGCAAAGGTAGGGAGCTTGAAGCCTTCAGCCTTCTAGAGAAACGCTAGCAACTCTCACATCTTCTAACCAACATGGTTGCATCCTTGAAAAGAGTTGGCCACCAATAACTAGCCCTTAGGATCTTATGTGTTATGAATCTTGCAGAAAAATGCCCCCCAAAAACTCCTCCATGGAGATCAGCAATTATTTTGGGGGCTTCATCTTCAGTGATGCATCTTAAGAGGACTCCCTCTAGTTTATTCCATGGTAAACCAAAATCAGTAATGACATATTTTTGGGAAGCCAACTTAAGATATATTTTCTAGTTCTTATTCAAATGCTCAAGGAAGTCTAATTGTCTGAGATAGAACATCACATCCTTGTACCACTTAGAACTCATCAATCTTTCAAAAACAGCTGCCCTTTCTTCCTCAATTTCATTTACCTCAATTATTTGCAAGTTTCTCTCAACCATGATCTTATCTATCCCAAAACCTCTCACCAACTTCATGGTTTGGATTTCAATATCATACTATTGTAATTTGTTCACCCATCTACATATTTTACATGAGACTTCCATCTCTGATAGGATGTCTTTTACCATGGTATGGGGAACATAAGCAACAACTTTTAAACTTAAAATATAAGGCTTGAAAACCTTTGTTGCTTTGACAAAGGAAAATGCCTACTTTTCCATGATGGTGTATTTAAGTTCTGCTCCTTGCAAAGCCTTACTGAAAAAGGAAATGGGCCTCTCAGCCCCTTCATCATCCTTCTATAGCAGCATAAAAGCAATAATATTTTATGAAGCGAAAGAAAATAGTTGGAAAGGTTTCTAGTAATCGGCATTGCTAAAATAGGGGCATGCTTCAATGCCTCTTTGATTCCATTGAAATCTTGGATGGATATGATCCTTGTTGAGCTTGATGATCGATACTTCTTTAGCATAGAATTGATTGGGATAGTCAACTCAAAGCAAAGTTTTATATAAACCTTCTAATGAAGTTTATCTCGCCCAAAGGACTGAATTCCTTTTTGGTTCTTAGAGGCGGGACTTTGTTGATGGCCTCCACTCTTTTTGGATCAATCATCACTCCTTCCTATGACACAATGTGACCGAGCAATTTTTCCTTCTGCACTCCAAAATGGCATTTCTTTGGATTGAGTGAGATTCCATACTCCCTACATCTGATCAACATATTATCTAAGTGCAGAAAATGGTCACTTCTCCTTCTTGAAAACACGGTTACATCATCTTGGTAAACAACAATAAATTCATTGATGTAACCAGCAAAAGCAACATCCATTTCTCTCTGAAAAGTGGCTCTAGCATTCATCAGACCAAAGGGAATCCTAACATATACATATGTTCCCCATGGAGTAGTGAAGGTTGTCTTGATCCTTTTCGATTCTTTCAAGATGACTTGATTTTAACCGGAGAAGCCATCTAAAGTAGAAAGCAACTCGTAACTGGGCAGTCACCAACTGCAGCATGTGCTCCATGTTAGGTAAAGGATAGTTGTCCTTTATTGAGGCCTTGTTTAGATTCTTCAAATCCACACACAACCTGTTGTCGCCATTATTATTTCTTACTTGCACTAGGTTGACAACCCAAAAAGAATACCTTGTGGGTTGCATAATTCCTCCATCTCTTAGCTTCTTCAGCTCCTCTTGTATTTTGAGAGATGAGATTAATTGGCCTTTTCTTCTTCCTAAAGGGTTTTACTTTGGGCTTAAAGGGAATCTCATGTGGAAAATGTCTTCTTTGTATGCTTTGAGCTCAACATAGGTCCAAGCCATGTAATCTTGGTATTTCTTTAACAAATAGATGTATTACTACTTTTCGTATTTGCTTTGAGACTACTACCCAACCAAATATTCCTCGAGTTTCTCCTTCGTGTCAAGGCCATGCTCCTAAACATCCCTCAAGGCTGCCATATGCCTATTAATAATGCAGTCAACACTATCAAAATTTGATTCAAGAGAAACCAGCCCTCTAGGAATGGTATTGGTCTTCAACTGGATGATGCCTTTGCCAAACAAGGTTTCCTTACCCTCTGTTGGACAAACCATTGGCTCCCAATCAATGTTTTGATCAGCAAACTCTCCATCATTTTGTAGGAACCTTATGACCTAACCCTCATCATCAAAAACCTACCAATGTTTTATATTGTCAGGGGAATGAGGGTCTTGTCACTACCTCCACCTCATTGAACCTCCTGTCATGATTCACAATGTTTAAGGATTCAAACATTTCAATGAAGTCCCAAACTACATGCTTGTACTATTTCAGTCATTGATTTTTGTGGCATACAATTTTCTGACTTGCTTGACAACTAACTTTGAGTCTCCTTTGACAATGATGTCTCTGACACCATACTTCCAAGCAATTCTTAAACCTAGCAACAATGTTGTTAGTACACTCAAAGTTAAGATTAAAGGAAAAAACAAACCTTTCATAGCTTGGATAAATTAGGACAACACTGGCACCATTTCCAAATTTGTAGCAAGCTCCATCAAAAATAGAGTCCAAGGAGAGCCTACTTGCTCAAGAAACTTACACTCCTCAATCTTATGCTCTTTTTCCTCAACAAATCCCACAAAGTTGTCAGCATCAACATTTGTATATAATACTTCATAGGACGCATTGTTGGGATCCTCAATAAGGTGCAACATTTTCTTCTCCCCATATAACCTGACAAGGCTGCCCTCAACTAGGATGGTGGCATAAGACATGTCCATTTGGACACTACCACCAACACTTGTAGCCCACTTTCTTAATAGCAACATACCCCACTTGGCTAGGCAATCAACTATGACAACATCAAGTTTCAAATTTTTTACAGGTAGCTGCAAGCTGCACCACCAAACCCTTCACACATCCCACTACTGACACCTCTCTGGAGTCCATGGTAGTGCACTTCCCATATGCTACTATTACTTTAATATTCAGCTCATTCATGACCTCCAAAGGCATGACATTGCATGATGCCCCTGAGTCAAACATACAGTTGTGGAGTAGCCTTTCCTTGATCAAAGTGGTGAAGAATGGATCCACATTCACCGAGAGTCTACCAAGGATGTCCCAAAATAAACCTCAGGTGGTTTAGCTGGCTCTTCTAATGCTGATGGTGTCTCAAAATCTTCAATGGCTAGAGGATTCTCCACAATATTCACATTTCTCCCCAAGGAAGTCCTCTCCTCATTCAATTGCAAGTATTCAAATGCTCTCCTTTTGTGCTTAGGAATCCTAAGCAACTCAACAATTGGGATAGAGACTTTGATTTGACTCAACACTCAAGCAATATCATATGGTACATTCCTTTTGCAAGGCAAGATTGGAAGAAAGGCTAACGCATTCATTTGGTGGCACATGATTCTTGATAGTTTGAGCATAAGGAGGGGTACGATTTTTCCTTGGAACTACAAGGCTTTTGGCGAGATGGATCTTTCTAGGAGCCTCTTTAGGAATGTTACAAAGTAAGGGGATTTTTGCTTGGCCTGATGCCCTGTCCCTTTGCTTGCCTTACTTCTTGTGTTATATTCCTTCTCTTGAGCCACAACAACATTCATTAATAACTTCTTCTCCTCCTCAAATGGGATTCCTCCATCGTACCTTTTTATCATTAAAGCCCTTAAATATTCAAATTCATTACTAGGAAATTCAAAAAAATGTACATTATCTACTTCTAAATTATGAGAGGGAGGGAGAATATTTACTCTATGAATGCAGTCCCAAAAATTTGCAGTAGTTCTTGCACTTATCACCTTAGTTGAGGTTTCCCTTTGTTGTGAGCTAGTGGAGCATCCCATCATACAAACATCATCATCACTCTTATCATCAGCTACATTTTATTCTTGTTGATCTTCTTCACAAGGAGCATGGGGCATGAAACATCTATCACACCAATCAATGACTTCTGTCTCTTCCCCCATAGAACCTCTGGAAGCGAAAGGATCAGGTACCATTCTACTTTCTCTACCTTGAGGCTTCCTATTCCCAAATCCAATAGGTCCTTTGCCTCTTTCATCAATTCTTTGATGATTTGTAAATATGTCTTGGGCCTGTTGCTTATGCTGGCCTTGTGAACTCTACCCAACTCCTTTCTCAGCTCGGGCTAGCTTATAGGAGATCTCCTTGACACCCTGCCAAATTTTTCACAACCTCTTCCAAATCAGCACCCTTGCTTGTCTGAGGCTTTTATGGGTTAACCAGCTTCACATCTTCCCACTTAGGAGGTTTTCCTATTGCCTTGATATTATTATCTATTTGTAGGGCCATAGTGAATGCTTGCTTTCGGTTGGTAGGGTTCTTGTCCCTCAAGTAGTAAGAAACATTTTTATCAAATGCATCAGTATATTTGATCAAACATGACACATCACATGGCCTTATCCTAACAAGCAATCTCCTCAAGGTCTTATTGAACCTTGTATTGAAATCATGTACTAACTCGTTGTGATTCTTCTTGATGTTTTCAAATTCTGATAAAAGAAACCTAGGGTCATTCCTATCACCATATTGCAATCTGAATGCATTTCTCATCTCATCCCAAGAGTCAATAGAGTTATCTGGAAATGCTTTATACCAGTCCCTTGCATCCTCCTCTAGAGTGTGAACAAACAACTTGATGTATACATCTTCATGCTCAATCTCAAAATATTCCATCATATTGAGGAAGAGCTTTAGATGCTAGTCACCAGTTATGGCATTGTTTCCCTAGAACTTAGGAAGTTTGTTCCTTACATCTTGAGGTACTGCATTTGGATAACCAGCCATCCCCACAAAATTTATAGGTCCAAAAGTGTTTACAACAAAATGGGGTCTGGGTTGAGCCATATTGATTTGAGTAGGTGATCCTGGAGGGGTGATAATCTGATGGGGTATAGAATGTTCTTTGAACACATGAGTATAATTTTCAAAATGGAGACCCCCCAAAGGCCTTACTTCTTGGAAATCCCTATCTACTTCAGAAATGACAGGTGTAAAATGTGAAGTAAATATTTCAAAATCAAATGAAGGCCCATCCCCAACTAGAGAATTTAATTCCACAAAGAGGCTACCTGATTCAGGGTCACTTGAATGGAAGTTTTCAATGATAGGTTGATCACTTTCGTCAATGGAGATCCCCCTTCTTGCCTGCTGATCTTCCACAGCTCTCCAAGCTTTTCTTCCTTTTGATTTTTCTTTTCCTAGCTCTGGAAACAATGTCCTAGCAGGATCCCTAGCAAAGAAAGATCTTCTTCCTTCCATCTTTGCAAATGTTAGTACAAATCTTACTTGACAAAGGTTTAAGACACTGGTCCTTATCAGGATCAAATCAACAGGGATTTGCCACTAAGGATTTTCACCTTAGTTGTGAAAATGCACTAAAATGTTCTGTCAAGTGTCTGTCAGCACTAGAAACTGGAAATGAAAAATATGACCTTTCTTTACCAAAATTTATCAATAAATACCATTGCAAAACTTGTGGAAACTGGAGAAGTTACATATAACACTTGTGACTTTGAAACCTCTTACAAACCTAAACACAAGATGATTTTTAAAATGGATTTCTAGCACTTTAAAGCATACAAGAAATGTTTACTAGGGTTTGAGTATGAATTGTATCACAATGTCGCTGACAATGACACCACAAGTGTTGTTGACGGGCTAAATAGATCTGATCTAGAAGTAGATTAACAAATTAGTCTGGATATGTCATTGTCCATCCCCGAAAATGGTGCCATTAATTTTAATGACGGGCTAAATAGATATGGCTTCAAGTATGTATGCAAATCAAATCCCCGACAATGAAACCATTTCTATTGGTGTTGTTGATGGGTTAAATAGATATGAACTAGCAGTGAATCAACAAATTAGTCTCAGTAATTCAAAACAGTCCTCGATAATGGTGCCACAAGTTTTGGTACCCAAATTTGTTCTCCTTTTCAAGCCAAGCAACAACACTGATTCAACATGGAGCTTAGAGGCAGCCAAATCATAAATATGTTTTTTGTAGGTAAGAATAAATCTAGTTGTCCCTTTGTTACTTGGATTTGTGGAGAGATGGATAACACCTCAAAATCATGTGATCTTATTCTCACTATTTTAGGTTGTGCCTTTTAACCAAGGTAAGCGAACCTATTTCGTAACCTTTGTTATTTGAAAGGAGATACAAGTACCTTTCTTTTGCATAAAATTTTTAGAGAAGACCTTGGGGAAAATATGATCAACACACCACATCTGACTCTCATAAGTTGTCACTTCTAGATCATGGAGATATCTTCACAACAAGGCAAAGGTTACTAAAGACATTTGAGACCTTGATCTATTTTGCATACTTTAGTAAAAGGATTTTAGTCTTGGGTGGGTATACAAAACAAAAACAGGGGTAGTATGGGTATGATTAATTTTTTGTTAAATGATTTTTGTGGGAGGGGAGACGGGATGGATTTGACTCACTAGATCCTTTAGAGCTCATGCAAAATAGAAAGATTCAATCAACAAAATGCTATCAAAGTTAAATTGTTTCCTCAACTAGAATATGTGATGTAATGGAGGCCCAGATCAACACTCTTTCACACAACCTATGGGATTCTATCATGAAGGCTCGAGTCAGGGGACCGAATAAAGCACCAAGATTTAAACCAAGTCATGCCTGAGGTACACCCAAAGGCTTACAGAGAATATCTATCAACAAAATGAAAGAAAAGTTGTTTTAAACCATTTATCCCACTCCCATATGAAGGCTTTTCTTAGAGATGAAATCATAGATGCCACTAAACCATCACAAGGATTGAGACCTATGTGATTGGACCCTATTTTGGTACAAGATTGCAACATAAACAAGAAAAACTACTCGTATGCATTCAAAGATGAAATAGGTACACTTTACTCAAGATTAACACAAAATAACTCAAAGTTTGATGAAATTTATCAGAAAGGAAAATTTTCCAAAAGAATCTCAAAACTTGTCACTTGCTGACCACCTTGACACGATCAAATTTGACATAAAGAGAGATACACATGATTCTCTAGATGGCTTCTCAAAATGGATGGGCTCTGTCACAATATTTTTGTTGGAGAGAATCAATCCTTATCTTTCCAAAAACCCCAGCCATTTGCACAATGAATTCATGCCATTTATATTTATTCCAACAGATCCCCTTCCTCCCAAAAGACAAAAATTTAAATGCACTAGTGCTTGCCATGATTCTTTTGTGATTCACAGAATGAGATCTGCAAAAGTATTTAGGTGCTCAATGGAAAATATCTTTAGTTTCTTCCCACATTCAACACCTTTCTCGGGAAAAACATGCCTCCATCAATTTACCAACCACTTCTGCCCCATATCAATCAAATCTAGCCCCTTGCATGCTCGAGAGAAGAAAAACAGAAAACCATATCGGGCCCGAGAGTCAAACTTATTTAATGGTGAAATACCCCTCCGGATCTCCTACACCAAACTCTAAATATCAAAATTAACTCACTCCTTTGTTTGGCATGTAGAAAATAATAAGAAATCATGAAGACTCGCACTTCCAGGAGCTTTACTAAGAAAATTAGCTTCCTTTCAACACATCTGACCCTTTTGAAAAAATTGAAAAAATTCCCATTTTTCCCCACACCTCTTCTTCTAAAGATGGGCCTAACACGTGTCCTAAGGTGGGCCCCAAAAGAAACATGGAGAAATTCTACCATTTCACTTTCTTTTGGAAAAGGAAAATTTTCAAAGTTTTCCCCGTATCTCCATCCTTGAGAAATACTTTTGACATGTGTCCCAATGTGGGTCCCAGTAGAACTATGCTTCCCCTTTTAATTTTAACTCTTTTTTCTCAAAAGGAATATTTTCCAATTTTCCTCGCAGTGTACGCACCTCCGCCGTTTACCAAGACAAAACATTGACTATTTCCCATCGAGGCTCGCGGGCCATTTTTAATATTTTAACCTTTATGAAGTAAAGAGGTGAAAATTTTGAATTGCCTCCGATGGTCTGCTTCCCCACCCCTTATGACTTTTCAAATTGCCACGTGTCACCACGATGCTCCTTGAGATGGTCCCAAAATTTTGATACCTTGAATGAGCATGGGCTCGCCATGTGTCTGTTCCACCAAACTGCTCCAATTGCATAATTTTTTTCTAAGTCCAAACTAAACAATGGAAACCTCCATGTGTCCTCTCGGCGCTTCTCAAGTCAAAGCCCAAAATTAGATCTTCAAATGAGCTTCATTCCTCCACATGTCTGGAATTCCCAAAAAAATTTGAAAGTTGTCTAAGTATGGG
Source organism: Taxus wallichiana var. yunnanensis (assembly GCA_018340775.1). Classification (NCBI taxonomy): domain Eukaryota; kingdom Viridiplantae; phylum Streptophyta; class Pinopsida; order Cupressales; family Taxaceae; genus Taxus; species Taxus wallichiana. The sequence goes on from CM031237.1 coordinate 810,913,671, forward strand.
AAACCCAGTGGAAGCCTCCATGTGTCTCTTTCCTGCCAACCCTACACGTGTCCTCCCGACGCTACTTCAAATCCAAACCAAAAATTTAATTTTCAAATGAGTGCCATTCCTCCACGTGGACACATTTAAAGTTGAGTTTTTCATGGAATTTCTAAAGTATTAAGTTGATCCGCATCAATGAAGAGGTACCACATTTCCTTATCGATTTGAATGATGCAAATTTTACCAAGAGAAATGCCCGTCAAACCGTAAAATACATAGAAACGTCCACTCGAAGCTAGAAAATGAGGTTTTCTTCAAGGAATGAGAATTTAGATTGTTGCAAGGCTTAAACATGATCCTTAGGGACACATCAACTCATTTCTCTTTGAGTATTTAGGGAAAAAATGGCAATGACAACAAATTCGGACTATGGAGAATGGAGGAAATGGGAAAATGTGAGTTACGAAGGAACAAAGCACAAGAGACCCAAAATACGAGTATTTTCAAAGGAACAAAGGAACCATGAGACAAATACAGACCCACACACGATCCTTGACCCAAGAGAAACTAAAAATGGAAATAAGACTGACCAAGCACCATACGGGGAAGGAGAAAAAGACAGAGGCCATGAATGAATAATTTTTCAAAGGCACGGATGGGGCGAGACCATTTTCAACACCAACACAAATAATGCCTCGACAAAGTGTTGTATGCTGATGTAGATGTTGATAACATTGTTAGGTTTGTTGATGGCAAAGAGAATAAGATTGATCAATGTAAATGTCTTGAACAAGTAGGTTTACCTTGGACCTTGTTATATGATGGAGTTGGTTCCAAGTTTGGAAATGGTGTTGGCATTGTTCGATTTCTCTAGGCGGGAAGAGTTTGTTTTCTCTTTCAAACTCAACTTTGAATTCACTAACAACATTGTTGAATATGAAGAACAATTATTAGGTTTAAGAATTACATGGAAATATGGTATAAAGGATATCATTGTCAAAGGAGATTTGAGGCGATTGTCAAATAGATTACAAAATTGTATTCTAATAAAAATAAGAGAATGAAGGAATTCAAGCATGCGATCTGGGATTTGATTGAAATGTTTGAGTCATTTAATATCATGCACCATGATAGAAAGTTTAATGTTGTTGCGAGAAAAGTTAGCAAAGTCTTAGGATCCATTTTAAAATTGTACAAGTATCTCCATGTTGTGAGTATGATGTTGAAATACTAAGAAGGCCATATGTCCTTGACAACATTAAAAATTGGAAATTTTTTGATGATGATGCCAGTAAAATGGTTTCGTAAAATGAAACCTTATTTAGCAAACACATCATCCAGATGAAGAAAAACATGATTCCAAGAGATTTGGTGGAACTTGAATTAAAATTTGATAATGTTGATTACATTATTATGAAGTATGTCATTTTCAAGAGATGTGGTAGAGCATGACACTGGGTAGAAGGAAAAACCATGAAAAATATAGTTAGGAAGCAATCGAGCAAGGAAGAGAAGTATTCCTATGTTCAATTGTTGAAGAAATATCAAGACATCCTAGCTTGGTCTTACTCTGAGTTGAAGGCATACAGGGAAGATTTGTTCCAACATGAAATTCCTCTTGAATCTAATGCCAAGTTTTTCAGGGAAAAATAGAGTCCGATCAATCCGCTCCTTTCTTTGAAGATGCAAGATGAATTGAAGAAGCCGAGAGATGGAGGATCATTCCTTGGGAAATTATAAAGAGTAAAGAGTACCTTTACCACTCCTTGGGGAAATTATATCTATGCTAGGATGCCTTTTGGCTTAATGAATGTTGGAGAAACTTTCCAAATAGTAATGGATGTATGATTTGTTGGTTATATTAACGATTTCATTGTTTTTTATCAAGATGATGTAACTATGTTTTTCAAAAAAGAAATGATCACTTGCAACACTTGGAGATAATGTTGTTAAGGTATAGAGAGTATGGCATATCATTGAATCCCAAGAAGTTCCATTTTGGAGTGCAAAAGGAAAAGTTGCTTGGTCACATTGTATCGATGGAAGGGGTCATGATTGATCCAGAGAGAGTACAAGCCATCGCAAGGTCCCAATTCTAATAACTACGAAGGAGTTCAATCCATCATTGGAAAAATAAACTTTATTACAAGATTTGTGTCTAAATTTGCTTGGTGACCATCCCCATTACTATCATCTTTGAAGAAGGACCAACTTATCAAATGGGAAGAATCTTCCATTCAAGCTTTCAATGGGATCAAAGAAGCTTTAAAGCATGCCCCTGTTTTGGCAGCTCCAAATTACAAGAATACTTTTCAAATGTTTTGTTTTGCTTCAGAAAACACCATTGCATATGTCTTATTGCAGAAGGATGATGAAGGGGTGAGAGACCAATTTCCTTTTTCAGTAAGGCATTGTAAGGAGCTGAGTTGAAGTACACCATCATGGAGAAGCAAGCATTTTCCTTGGTGAAAGCAACAAAGGTTTTCATACCTTACATCTTGAGCTCTAAAGTTGTTGCTTATGTTCCCCACACCATGGTGAAAGATATCTTATCGGACATGGAAATCTCAAGAAAAAGATGCGAGATGGGTAAACAAGTTGTAGGAATATGATATGGATATCAAGCAACAAAGTTGATAAGAGGTTTGGGCATACCTAAGCTTATGGTGAGAGCAACTTTCAACCTCTTGAGATGAATGAAGTAGAAGGAGAAAGGGTGGTTTTCCTTGAAAATTTGGTAAGCTATAAATGGTACAAAGATATAATATTTTATTTGGACATTTATGCTTCCCTGAACATTTGAGTAAAAATTAGAAAAGAACTCTTAATTTAGCCTCTCAAAAATATGTCATTACTGATGGTGAATTAGCATAGAAGAACCTAGAGGGAGTGGTCTTAAGATGCATTGCTGAGGATGTAGCCCCAAAGGTAATTGGTGATCTCCATGGAGGATTTTGTGGGGGACATTTTACTAAAAAAGTTATAGTACAAAAAATATTGAGGGCTGGGTATTGGTGGCCAACTCTCTTCAAAGATACAACTCTATTCGTTAGGAAATGTGAAACTTATCAGCATTTTTTCGGAAGAATGAAAGCTTTAGGCTCCCTTCCTTTGCAGCTGTGTCACTTGAAGCCCCATTTAATAAATGGGGAATGGATTTCATTGGAAAAATTTCTGATCCATCCGGTGTTGGTCATAAATGGATTCTTGTAGCCAATAATTATTTCACTATGTTGGTGGAAGCAGTCCCCACCAAGAAATCAAAACACCAATTCATCATGGACTTCATGCTAAATCAAATCATATGCAGATTTGGAGTGCTAGTTAAGATTGTTGCTTATAATTCCATGAGGTTTAGAGCAAAAATTTGGTGGCAATATGTAAAGAGTATGGAATCAATTTGACTTATGCTTCTAACTACAATCCCCAAGGAAATGGAAAATATGAGTCCAACAATAAAAACTTGTTGAAGAGCATTAGAAGAACCTTGGAGTTGAACAAAAAGAAGTGGGGTGAGAAACTAAAGTTTGTTGTTTGGGCTGACAGTATCACTATCAAAACAACTACTGGTTGAAGCCCATTTGAGTTGGTATATGGAACTCAAGCTTTGCTTCCCCTTCATTTGCAATTGTCTTCATTTTTGTTTGTTCAACAAATTGAAGATCAAGAAGTTAGTCCATATGATGCTCGAATCAATCAGATTATTGAGTTAGATGAAGAAAGAAGGGAATCCCATCAGTGGCATGTGAAGTTTAGAGAAAAGTTGAAGAATTTATTTGACAAAACAGTGACTCCAAGAGCTTTCAAAGCATTGAGGATCTTGTGCTATTATGGGATAGAAGGCATGAAGATAATGGCAAGCATGGTAAATTTGATTCATTGTGGATGGGCCCTTATTCAATTGACATTTGAATTGGTGAAAATACCTTCTTCCTAAAAGACTTAGATGGGTAACTACTTGAATTTCTGTTAATGGCAAGAATTTAAAACATTTTCTTGTTTGATTTCTCATAATCAAGGTATATATCATTCTACGGTGTATAGTCTTTTGCTTTCATTTTGATTTCGTGTTTTTCTATTTGTGTTTGTCTTGGTCCTTGGCAATGGTTTTATTCATTTCTCAGTTCATCCTTGGGGGAGTTGGTTATTATTGTTTTGCTATGCAAGCTTATTCTTTTACTCCATTTCCCAATGGTTTGTTTTTGGCACTTGGTCTACTATTTGTTCTTAGTGCACTCACAGGAGTGCCCATCCCAGATTCGGAGCCAATGTTGGTGCTAAATTTTATCTCACCCCATTTTTATTGAAATTCTTCAACGTGCGAGCTCTGTCATCTTTTCTATCTCCCTGTATTGATGCATGAAATCTATGTCCTCCATTTTATTGCCATGATCAGTCCCTTCCTCGGTCAAGGATAACATAATGTACAAAAAAAAAATTTGTTCCTCTGTCTATTTGAAAAGAATCATGAATGGGGTGAAAACTTGGTTTTTTCCTCGCTTCCATTTTCCATAGTAACATTTTTTGTCCCAAATATATGTGGAAATGTGATTGGATGTGGCTCAAAATATCATATTTGGACCTTATATCATTTCGAAATTTTCTTTCTTGAAAGAAAGATTCATTTCGAGGATCAAATGGTGATTTTTCTACACTTTACGGTTTGTGGTGTGTTTTTCGGTCAAATTTATATCTCAAGATATCTGTGGAAACTTGGGCCTTTCTAGTTGAATGTGGCTCAACAGGGAACTTTGAAAACTCTAAGGTTTGATTCAACCCAAAACTTGTCCACATGGAGGGCCGACACTAATATGAAAGTTCAACTTTTTGTTTGACCTTGAAGTTGCTCAGGAGACACGTGGAGGTTTCCGCTACCTTGCCCAGAGACTTAGACATTTTTTCATGCGGCGGTGCATCTTTGGTGGAACATAGACATGTGGAGGGCCGGCGCTCATTTGAGGATCTACCTTAGGGTCCCACCTTAACAATTGCGATAGGGAGACATGTAGAGGCTTCCTCCGGCTCCGCTCTAAACTTAAAATTTTCAAAGAAAATTTCTAAGGCCTGGGACATGTGGAGGGATCTGCGCCTATTTGGGTACCGAACCCTAAATTTAATTTTTAAGAAGCGCTAGGAGGAAACTTGGAGTCTTTCACTCACTCTGCCAATGTTTGGACTTTTCAACGGCTAAGGAAAAATGTCTCGGACCCTAGACACATGGCACCTTCCATTGATCCTTCAATTTTTTTAACAACTCTGTTGGACTGAGACACGTGGTGAGCCCACGCTTGTTTGGGGTCTCTTCTTTTGTGGACCATCTCAAAATGTGCCATTAAGACATGTGGAGGCTTCCACGGGCTCATTTTTTTAAAGACTTTTTCAAAGGCGAAAAGAAATTTTTTACGGGGCTCGAGGCACGTGGAAGGCCCCTGTACTTATCCTTTGCAATTGTGCTAAGGAAACACATGGGTGGCTAAAAATAAATTAGAGAAGGGGTAGAATCAATGGTTGTTCTGCATTGCATCTATTTTTCCAACTTTTTTCTCCAAGACTCCTATAGATGTGAATACGCAATGTTTTTCATCATTTTTTGATGAAATTCCTTGTCATTTTTTCTGCAAAGTGCCATTGAATGGATTCAGAACTTAATTTTTGATTCCAAGGATTGTTAAGGTTGATATTTTGAAGTTGGAATTGCTTGGGCACTTGCAAAAATGGGAATTACCAGAGAATATGGATGCGGGGCAGAGTTGTAGAGGAAAGAGAGGGAAAAGGATGAAATGATGAAGGTTACAGGTGTAAAAGATGAAAAAGGTGTTGCCTCGAGAGTGAAAAGGATTACTGTCAGATCCAGCTATACAGAGCCTCCGAAAAATGATTAAAATGGGGATTTATCACATGATAGAATCAAAATGATTAAAAGGACTATGAAAAAGGTTATGGCATGGCATCTTATTCATTAGTCGAGGGCCTGAGAAATGTGGTCAGTTCATAATTGCTCCACCTATCGGCTTTCGGTGTGAATTTGTTAAACATCACTTTCTAAGGAAAATTGGTAACAAGCAAAGGTCCCTTGAATATTATTCTTTTTGGGGGGGAAATTTGGGATGAGTGAGTGAGTGAAATGTATAAATGCAATGAGAATAATCTTGCAAAGCTTAAAGGGTTGAATTATGAAGAGAAAATTTTAGAGAGCCCCTTTTCTTAAGAGACCAATCCAAGATACTTGGTTAATTTCTTCTATGTTAGATTTTCTATCATGTCAAGCTAATTCTGAGATGTATAGCCATTGACGATCACTAAGATTTCTCTTTTTGCTTTCCTTTGTTGATTAATCTAAGAAATTTCAAATTAATTTGTGTAATTCTTGGAGTAATTTTTATCTCGCTTTGTTTTAGAATGTCTCATGCAAATGGTTTATTTTGTACCTATTGCAATCTTACACACTGAAATATTAGTAAAATGACATAGGATCTCATCCTATGATAGTTTAGTGGAATTTTTAATTTCATTTCAAGAAGATCCTTCATCTCCGTGATGAGATAAAAAATTTAAAATCATTCCACTTTCATTTGTTGATAAATATTGTTTGTAAGTATTTCGGTGTAACTTAGGCATGATTGATAAGTGATTTTGGTGTTCAATTGAGTCTTTTAACTCGAGACTTTGTGCTATATTCTCAAATATTGTGTGAAAATGTGCAAATTTGGGCCTCTATTGAAACACACCTTCTAGTTGAAGGAATAACTTAGCTATTTTGAAGCTTTTTGCCATTTATCTTTCCAATTGTTGTGAAGTCTCTCAAAGATATGGTATAATCTACTTTATCTTTCTTAATCTCCCACAAAAATTATTCAAAGACCATGAATCCATCTTAAACTACCCCTGTTTTCCCTGTATATCAAAAAAGGAACAAAATCTATTTACTAAAATATGCAGAACAATCAGGATCCCATAATGTTTTCGGTAACCTTAGCTTTGTTTTGAAAGTATCTCCATAATTTAGACTTGACAACTCTTAAGAGTTAAATTATGGAGTATTGATCATACTTTCCCAATATTTTCTTCATAAAATTTGTGCAAAAGAAGAATATCTCCATCTCCTTCATCAAATAGAGGTTACACTACGGGTCCTCTCTCACCCCGGTCGAAAGACACGGCACTGAAGAAGTTAGGATAGATCAAATCCTCTTAAAGGTCCTTCTTGAAAGATCCTCATTCTTGCTTTCTTATCAAAGTTATTCTTGATCAATGATTGATCCTTTTCTATTCTCTGCATTGCATTCTCTCTTACTTTTCCTACTTCCATTAGCTCTGCATAATGGATTTACATGTGTTCAAACTTGGCCATTTCCAACTACTTCATGAGTTCCAAAGAGGGAAATTTGAATGATATGGGCAATACTACCTCTTTTCCATATACAAGATTGTATGGGGAGATTCCCGTAGACCTTTTGGATGTGATCCTATCATCCCATAGAGCTGATTGGAGGTTTTTATCAAGAGTCCTTATGGTAATCCTTAGTATTTTCTTGTTTGTGGACTCTGCTGGCCATTACCCCGAGGGTAATAGTTTGATAAAGTGTTGAGGTATACACCATTTTTGATAGCCCATTCAGTGATCATTATACCCAAGAATGCCAATGCATTATCTAACATAATAGTGAAAGGAACTCCAAACTGGTGGCTATCCTTCATAGAAATCCAAGTTGTTGGATTCATTTGCTTCCTTAAGTGCCACCGCCTCAATCCACTTGGTGAAATAGTCATTCTGTTGTAAGTATCCACATGTGGCCCTGGCTTGAGTTTGGGTTAATGAACCCAATGAAATAAATTCCCCATTACATGAATGGATGATCCACTAAAATTGGGTGAAGGGGAAAGGCTGCTAACTTTTCTTTCCTGTCAAGAATGCACACTTCTCGTACTTCTTGATCCATGAGTAGCGATCCCGAACACTATAGGATAATAATAACCAGCTTTCATGATCTTGAGAGTCTTTAATCAAGGAGAAGAGTGATCTCTTGCTTCTCCATCATTGAACTCATGCAACACTCTCTCAATTTAGCTTGTCCCAATGCACCTCAATAGGACATTATTGATATCCTCTTTGAACAAGACTCTGCCAACAAGCACATATGGGATGGCTTGTAGTCTGAAGTATCTCCTTCTTGCTTTGTTCCATTCTGGAGGGCACATACTTGTCTCAAGATAATACACCAAGGCTTGAGTCCAACATGGAATAGGTACATCATTAGCTAACTTTTCTTGATCATTCTACAATAGCAGGAAAGCCTTTTTTCATCCACAAACTCAGCTCCTTTCTTGGAGCAAAGCATTGACACATACCCTTGCCACGAACCAATTTGTTCACCTTGATATCAATGTCATATTCCATTACCTGAGTGATCCAACCTACTCTCTTCTCATTCAATTCCTTGTTCAAAAAAAAATCCTTGACACCAGTATGAGATAGTAGTAGTTGAATCTTATTGTTTGAGACCAAGTGTCTGAACTTCTTCAAGCTCCTAATAACAACAAGGACATGTTTTTCAATGAAAGATTACTTTACCTTGTAGTCCTCTAAGCTATTAGTGAAGAAGGCTATGGGTTATTCTGAACCTTCCTTGTTGGGCTAGACCAAGATGGCTGAGATGGTGTTTGACCCTCCAAAATCATACAACATGAAGTCTTTTGAGAAGTCTGGGTTAATGAGAGTTAGGGCTTGTGATATTTTGAGCTTGATGGCCTCAAAACTCTATTTTCCTTCTTCTATCCATTTAAATGCCAGAATATTCTTTAACATCATTGTTAAAGGCTTTGCAAGAGTGTAAATATTAGGTAAAAACCTACGAACAAAGTTTATCCTCCCTAAGAAGCTTTGGAGAGAATTTTTGTGTTATGGCACTTTGGAAGTGTTCGGATGGCTTCAACTCTTTAAGGATCAATTTTCAACCCCTATCTTGAGAAAATGTGGCCAAAAAATATCCCCTCATGTGCCAAGAATACACAGTTCTTTGGATTTAATGACACTCTAAATATTCTACACCTATGGAATACTGTTTGAGTTGGAAGAGATGATATTTAGCATTCTTTGAGAAGAATTTGATATCATCTAGAGATACATCAAGACAATATTGTTGATTAAGAATTTGAATGCCATGTTCATAGCACACTTGGAATTTTTTTTTTTGGCATTTGATAGTCCAAATGAAATCTTCTTATAAGCGTATGTACCCCATTTGGTGGTGAAGGCTATCTTAAATTGGTCTTCCTCTTTCACCATTATCTAGTTATAGCCTGAATATCCATCTAGCAATGAAAACCTCTCGAGAGCGAATACAACATATAATATTTGTTCATGGATGGAAGTGGATAGTGGACCTTTATTGATGCTCTGTTCGAGATCATCCGAAATTCCACACACAGCCTAATTTCTCCATTCCTTTTTCTTACAGGCACTAAGTTTTTAACCCAACTTGAGTGCTTAATAGGGAAGATGATGCTGGCCTCAATTAGCTTGTTCAACTCTTTCCTCATGAGAGGCTCAATGTGAGGATTTATTGACCTTTTCTTCTATCTAAAAGGCTTGGCTCCTGGATCCAACTCGATAGTGTGTTGTGCTAACTTTGGGTTGAAACATCTTAAATATTTATAAGTCCAGGAAAGGACATATAGGAATTCATGAAAAAGTTGAATGAATTTAGATTTTTCTTGTTGAGTACTTACCTTGCCGATTAACAATGTTTTTCCTTCTTCTATGGAAATGGGCTTTGAATCTTCACCCTTTACCTGAACACTTGCTTTCTCCTTTCAGAATTGATCATTTGGGTTAAATATTGATTCCAAATTGACAAGACCCTTTGGTAGTTTGTTGGTTCTCATATGCACCACTTGATCGCCATATTGCTGCTCCAATTTGTCTTGATTTCTAGAGGAAAACTCGTATTATTCTTGTAGAAAGTTGATAATTTGCTGATCATTCTTGAAGACCTTCCAACTTATGTTATTATTAGGGACAACTGGTCTCACAACCACTTTGATATGGGGTTGAGACTTATCACTCTTGATACTCTCTACAACATCAAATGTTGCCTTGATAATTGCCAATCTATCTGCTACTTCATTTTTCTTTCTTGGGATGGAATTGATGCCGAATGCTTCAAGTCCTTGATGAGGTCCCATACCCGATTCTTGTATCTATTTAGAATATCTTTCTTGGTGGTATTTTTCCTCGGACTTGATTTGCAACTAGCTCACTATCACCAAACACTTGCAAGTTCTTGATTCCTCTTTTCCTTTCCCAATGTAGTCCATGGATCAAAGCTTCATACTCTACTGTGTTGTTTGAGCAAGAAAATTGGAAACAGAAAGTTGAGTAGTATTTCATACCTTGGGGGGAAACAAGCATAGCCCCTCCTCCGGCTCCTTGTCTACTTCTTGAGCCATCGAAGAATAACTGCCATAATTCATTATCATCTTTGTGGTCTAGCTTAATGATGTCAAGAAGAGGATGATCCTCCTCATGCAAACAATAGACTCCTAGCTCATATTCCTTCATCTCTTTATAGGATTCAAAATCATGCTTCTTGTTCACGCATTCGTCAAGGGTCAAGTCTGGAATACACCTAACCTTGGTATCTACCTCACAAATGTTTGGGAGGTCCTCCTAGTCAAAGGATAAACAATTGGCATTGATTGGGCTAGGTACATAAGACTCAATATGGTAATCTAAAATGGGCTCAAATCTATATATAGCCTTAGCTCCATACCTTGTTCTAAAAATCATGTGCGACCAGTCCATAGAAAAAAAGCCTCCAATCTTAGTAGTGAAGTCTCTTGACAAACACAATACAAAATGTGGTGACAAGTCTATGACTGATACATTTTGTAATATAGTCACATTGGGGAAGGCATGTAGTGTGAGACTCAAATCCTTGATGACTCCAACCGTTGTTACTGTGGTCCCATCTAATTGCACTACACCCATGGAGATGAATTCATATTGAAGGCCCAACTAATCGACTATTTTTTTTGGTATTACAGAGCCACTTGCCCCCGAATCAATCATGCAATTATGTATCAATTTGTCTCTAATGATGAATGAAACATAGAATGGAGGGGGATTTAGATTCTTGCCTTGTTGTTCTCGATGGTTTTCCTTAGGTAGAACCACATTGGTAAACACTTTCTCTTGCTGGTTAGGGGGTTGATTTGAGCTTGAAAATTTGGCCATAGCAGTCTGCAAGAGATCTCTCTGTCTTGGAATGGCCAATGACTCCCACAGTGAAATATTGACATTTTTTTCTTCAATTGTTCAATGATGTTAAATGGGGATGAGCTATCCTTTTGCTGCCCCTTTCCTGGTGCATTTTCTCTTACACATGGGTTGTTACATTTGGTGCCTGAGTGGGTTTAGAAGGTCACTTGGGCTAACTCTACATATTGGGAGTTGCATTTTGAGTGTCAATACGTTGCGGAGTAATGGAGGGTTGAGAATTACCTAAGTTTGGTGATAGTCTCTCTCCCATATTCCTTTTCTTGGACCATGTATTGGCAGCTACACTTTGAGAAAGGCCTTGATTCATGCCACACAAATCTTTAGCCTACCAAGTGACAAGCATAGTATCACTTGGAGGTGCCTCTTGATGAATTTCTTGCTACTGATTTTCCTGTTGGCTAGACTCTTGGGACACACCAATGGTCTATACCATCAAGGCCTTGATTAGTGCACCGTTGAAACAAATTGACATGTTGTGGGGCTGATTGATGGGAAACACCAATCATATTCATGTGCCATGTTGTTTTGTGTTAGAACCAAGGCCATTGATGTTGAAGATGTGTTTGGATCATATGACCAGAAAGGCCTAGCAGCTTGAGGTTGTCCTTGGTTTTAGTTTTGAATTGTATCCTAAGTGGTGGTCTATTTCTGCTGATATGGGGGTCTAGCTTGACACTGAGTCTAAGGCTGGTATGGCCTAGAACGTTGAGCTTGCTACCTTTTAATAGTCACTAGAGCATTACCTAGGTTCTGCATCTATTTCATAACTTCTTGAAGCTATTTTGAAGTGTTAGAAGATGAGGTGGAGGCTTCATTGAACTCGATTCTTAGCGAGAGGTATAGGAGCTAATGTGGGTGTCGACTAGTGCTTGGATCTTCTATTTCGGGTATAGAGGCATGGGTAGCCTAGAGCAAGTTTCCCAACCCTGAATTAAACCATTTTCAGCTCTTATGCAAATGTTATAGGCTGTAGGTAAGGCTGTACCTCATAATGATTGAATCATTAAATAAATATTAGAATTTAGAGCTCTAAGAAAGTATAAGAAAGCACCTTCATATGTGGGCCTTACAACCAATGGAATCCTGTCCCATGTCCTTTGGAATCTGAAGTTGAAATCTATCAGCTGCTCATTAGGGGACCTCTTGATGGTTTTCAAATGCTCTAACAAGGATATATTATCTCCCTTCTCTCTGAATTGGTTATGAAGAGCTCTGCATAGATGGTCCCAATTCTGAATAGAGCCTGTTGTTAGACTCTTGAACCATTGTGAAGCTTTACCCTTGAGTGAAGAAGCTAACAAATTGACTGCAATGTCCATCTCAGTGATCTCATGAATTGCGTAGACATTTGCAATGTCTTGAATGTGGTCACTAGGAGAAGTCTGGTTCTCTCTAGTGAAATGGGGAATGCTCTTTAATGCTATAACCGAGACTAGATTTTATGCATTGAGAGTGAGTGGGCTACTACTAGTGAAGTTGACATAGGGGTTGGGTGGTTGTGCCATTATGATTGGCTTGAGAACCCTTGTTGATTGAATGAATAGCCTACTAGGTGGAGGTGTTGACAAGGTTCTGCTTAGTGGAGATGGAGACCTTTGGGTGCTTCTCCCCTCGCTCCCTGTGTCTGGGGACAAGTGTAGATAGACAAATAGTCCCTCCTCTCTAGTTCTTGACCTTGTTTGTATTCTTCTCATGAACTTAACAAGCTTGGACTGTTGAAACCAATGGATTTTGTGTCTTTTGGAGTCACTAGATGTGCAATTTTAGAGCTTCTTAAAATCTTAAAACTTACAACAAGTGCACATCAATCTTGCTGCAATAAATATGGAGACCTCTTGGTCCCACTGGGCATGCCAAAACTATTAGTGCATAATCATAGCACCCCTGAGTGCTTGCAACTAGATGAGTTGATACTCTCAATGTGATTACACAACATGGAGCATCTCTTAAAGTGTGGGAATTTGAAATCGAGAGAGCTCTCTAGATGAAGGCGAGTTCCTATTCCTCTATTCAGGTGCATACAAATAAATTATAGAGGATCTACTCTAATCCTACTCTATCTTACCAAGGAGACAGGGTTGAGAAGATATGAGAAAATAAACCTAAATGAATGAGGTGATGCACCAAAGGAATGTTAAACACATATATTGCAATTGAACACATACCATAGAAATGCAATACTACTACCATGCATAGATAACTAAACTATAATGAGAGATCAGAAGGAAAAAATGAACACATGAAAGGGTTGAGAATCATCCATCAGACATATATTATTGCTCCAGAGTTGATATAGTCCACTACAGTAGTGAAGAGGCTAAAATTTGTATTACAACTCAAATGGGAGGTTCAAAAGCTCCACAAATTCTCTTACAGACAAGGGAAGAAGGGAGGCTACAAAAAAACTGTCCAACCCTTTACAATGAGCCCATCTCCTTACTTTATAGATGTAGCACAAAGATAAGAGAGAGAGAGGTAGGAAAACTGATTTGAAGCTTAGCTACCGGCCATTAATGATCTTACAAATCCACCCACAATCGCCGATTCCTCCACTCTATGTCTGTTCGGGCGTGTTGAAGAAGGAAGAATGGCTTATCAAATCAAATCCTATTTGGTAGTTAGAGCAATCGATTCTCGCATTAATGTCCTGAAATATGTTTTTCTATTTTTTATCCACCTAACCTCATCAAAATTAAATTTTCAAATCTCCATGGTGTAGACGAGGTTAAGATCTCTCTAATGGTGCCAAATTTGTTATATTTCAGGCATTGGATTAGAAGATATGCCCATTTGAATATTTGAATCAGTCCATACAAAAAATGGTAGAAACCAATTAGGAGAATGGGTCCATGGGCCCAAAATTAACTTTTCCCCCTTTTGGAAAAAACATACAAAAATGCAAAATTTTCCCCGCTGCCTCTTAATACATTTTTGTCAAAAAACAATCTTTGGGCCCACCGGTCCGCATTTTTCATTTGGGAAAAAAATCACTTCAAGGCCTACCGTCCGCATGTAATTTAGGCCTGACACATGGCTCCTTGGGCATCAGCAGAGGCATGACTCATTTTTATACTTTATGTCTCTTGGAAACGGAGCCAAAAGTTAAAATTACCTCCCGACCCGCCTTCCCACTTTGAATTAGAACATGGCTACTTGGAGGGTTGGCACTCATTTGGAGACTTCTTTTGGATTTCACTTTTGAAGTTACGTCAAAGCTAACCTATGGCTCCTTCGCGGCTTTGCTTTGTTCCTTTATGTTTTTACTAAGTCCTTTTTGTTTTTCGAGACCATATATCGACCGAGGGACACGTGGAAGCTCCACTTGTCTAAGGACCCACTTTTAGATTTATCTTTGAAGATGCACCAGGGATGACACGTGGAAGCCTTGCGCTCATTTGAGTCTTCTCTTTGGGTTGCACCTTTGAATGTGTGTCTTTGTTAAGACACATGGTGCCTTCCTCTTGTACTCTTATACTTAACCAATTTGGGCCCACTTTGAATTTGACCTCTATTGACCCCTGGCCACGTGGAGGGCTGGCGTAAGTTTGAGTCTCCACCTTGGGCTCCCATCTTGAAATTGCACCGAACCGACACATGGTTCTCTCCACTTTTGGTATTTTCAATTGACGGCTTTATCCTTTATCGGTCGTAGGAATTGTGGAAGGTTCACGCTCATTTGAGTCTCCTTTTGAGTTTAGCCCTTGGAGATGCACCAATGAGGCACGTGGAGGCTTCCATTGATTCTCCCATATTTAGGAAATTTTGGGCTCGATTCTGAATCATTTGTAGAGCCCAGATACTTTGATTTTTTTTTCTTTTCCTTTGAGCCTCTAGTTTTATTTGACATTGTTTGCTTCCTTCCTTGATCTTGGTCCTCCATTTTAGAGCCTATCTAGAACCTGTTTGTTGGATTTAAAATGTTGGCTCGTACGATGGAAGAGTTCCTTGAATTTATTTCTCATACGTGGTCGTGTTTGATCAATTTTTCGGGGTAAAAATTGAGTTAACACTAACCATGAATATCACTCCCATTATTTACCTCCATGGAGAATGAACATAGTGTAAGTGATTTACTAAACCATTTTCTTTAAATTTTTGAAAACCACACTTTAGAGATTCAACCACATTGTGCATTCCTATTTATGCAATAAATATTGTCTATGTTCAAGTGACTTATGGCTATTCTACTAGATTTATTTATTTAGTTCTTCACACATATGTCTCTAAGTGGGTTTACACATTAATACAAGAATCCCTAAACCCCAATAGATAAGACTTGTAAAAGAAATAATAAAACTCAACTCCATTACAGTTTGTGCATTCATTATATGATAAAATGGAGTCCTAGGTATTCATCAACAATAATAATAAATCCTAAAGTACTGCAAGGAGATACTTACCAATAAGCATTTTCCAGATCCATCCAAGTATCCTACTAAATCACTATCATTCCTAAATGTTATCTATGCTATCTATAACGAAGCAAGATATACACATCCCAATTGAACTTGTATTTTATGTATTACTAGAATTTTTCACATATTTTTAGATTTTTGCACTTTCAACTTCTTCTCATCCTCCTCCCTAAGATCAAACTCAGTAATAAAAAAATAATTCAAATAAAACTTCCAACTAATATCATTCGAATATTGATCAAATTCCTTGTACAAATAACTTCCAACATGAGTACAACTCTTCAAGTTCACAAATCGATACATATGTCATAATCCACTATAGGTAACATTTCATATATTCAATCATAGGCATCAAACATCATTAGATAATATGAACTATTCCATCACAAAAAAAAAACACATCGTCTTATTACTTTTGTAACTGTAGCTCCATGCATGTAAAGGAACATTCATGAAGGACATATCTTTTATTCATCTTACAAGTAGTCAAAAATAAAGTAGATGCAACAATAAAGTTACCCATATTAATGAAATCTAGTAGCCATTAAATATAAGCAAACACATAAAAATAAAAATAAACATTTATTCCATGCTTTACTTTTTCTTGAAAATAAACGAAAGCACGTAAAAGTATATAAAATTATGTTATTTTTTATATCATATGCTTTCACAAAATCATATATAATTTATTATGATCCATAAGTATAAACATGGTGTGTCTTATTATTATTATTTATAGTTTTTGTTTCATTTCAACAAACTAAACATGGCATGTCCTATCAAAAATGTCACATCAACCCATACTCAACCATCGGTCTTTCCCATTTAGCTTCTCAAAAATTTTCTTCTAGTGTTATAGCTATTCTCCATATTCATCACTCATGCCATTGTACCTAGTTTTTAGGGTAGAATACTTCTTTTAAATTTCCAAGCTCTCACCCTTAACTACACGAATTGGATTTTGTAACTCATTGCTCTCCGTAGTGAGACTCTTTAAGACATTGTTCTTCTTAACTATGACACTTTCAAATCTATCATTATTTTCCTTGTAAGTTCAACAATGTTGGACAAAAATCCTTCTCCTTAGTGAGTGGTGTAGTTTGTAAATGTGCCAATAAGAGTCTCAAATCTAGATGTCCTACCCGCGGCACATTGTGATCAAAGCTCATTTTCATAATAATATAGTCTATTTCATACATTCTTTCACCAATTTCCTTTTTATCAACATCCACAGTCATCCCTGAAAATATAACAAGAAAATTTAATTAAGAGATGGTGAACTATTGCATAATCCATGCATTCAAATGATAATACTCGATGAACATCATGTAGAATAATAAGACAGAAAATATTGAATCCCTACCTCCTCCTCCATCATCCTACATTGGGTTTATGGAATTATTTCCGAGCTCTCCAGTGCCCTCTTATTTTTCTCTATGAATGTAAAATAGTCACCGTTGATCATTTAAAGTGAAGAGTGAACATCCTAAATACATAAAGATAAAAAATTTAGAGAAATAGAGGGAAAAAAACCGGTCACAAGATGCACCATTCCCCATGAAAAACTATCACAAATAATAAGTGACATGTGAACACGATCACTGCAAATTTGTAATATGCAATAAATAAAAAATTAAATATGTCAACATAAGTGATTGCATGTGGAAACCATTACATGGATTCATAACATCTCATAGATTGCATCATGAAAAACACATACATGTCAACATCTAAGCATCATGTAATCATCAAAAGTGTAAGGCAACCTCATTAATTGCAAGGGATTGAACACTGCAACATTACTTACAATGTGCATAAATAAAATAATTGTTAGGAATACACTGTGTAAATGAAGCACATACATGGGAACATCAAGTACAAGTTATCATTACCCAAGTATCATTACATATAATAAAAATACGATGTTTCATTTAATATCAAAAATATAATGCCCGACTACATATTGTAATATCCATGCTCAAGCCATGACAATGAAAATCCTTATGAAGGAGAAAAACATGAATTTGACTAAGAAATGAGCCTCGGGATTCCTTGATATCCCATGAAGACATTTGCATTTGAAAATTTTCAATGTTAGTAAAGTGGTCAAATGATAAAATTATGACACATACATCAATAAAGTATGTTTTACTTCGCAACATACAAAGTACCTCATACCACCAAGAAATAGCTCACACCAATTTTGATGTCACCTCTTGTTCATCCTAATCCTAAAAGGAAATTACAAGATATATAACATAATCAAATAAAAGTACAAATTTTTTTACAAAATACGAAGCTACCTAAAAATGATAAGCACACATTTGTCAGTCGTGTAAATTGGTTGGAGAGGAATATGTGCTCATATATTCCATGAACTATAATGTATCTTTATTTATAATTTTTTTCAATGTATATTTCTTTGTCTTTCCGAAGTGAATCCTATCTATAAAATTCTAATAATCAAATCTCTAAATATTCATGAAACAACAATTATTTGGGCTTGGCTCACCCTAGAAAATGTATCCCCACTTAGTAGATACAATGAATCCTTTGGAAGCCATATAACCATCGGAGAACAACCAAACATTTTCACTGGTATGAAAATCATAGTCTTGTGTCGATTAAAAATAATAATCACTGTTAGACACCGGTGTAGATGACCCGTCACCATCACTTCCATCGTCATCAATTGACTCTACAAAACTACTGGTTGTGGTGATTCATGTAAAACAATCCCCTACATAGGAACGATAACAAATATTAAAAACATATAAAAGATACTTAGAAGTAAATGTAATATGCATGGGAAACACAATTAAGCTTGATTTTCTCAAGCATCGCATCCCCTAATTTTTTTCCCATTACAACCACTATTCCCTATCTCTAAAAGGTACCACGTTAATGTGAGGTTATCTCCCTCACTAAAATGGGTGTTTATGTCGAGTATATAAGTTTCCAAGATTTCAGTTGATAAAATTAAGTTAGTCATTAAAAATCACCTATAATTTAAGGACATGTAAAAACTTAAATAGTTTGCATCTCACCCAATGTTTTTTATTTTCCTATACCACTTCCTTCCACCTTCCTCCTTTCTTTCTCCATTTTTCATAAATATGCTCACCTCTTTATTGACAATTCTCTTCTTTGTTGACAATTTTGCACTTGTGCAAAAATGGGCAACTTGAAACTTCATTACGATGGATGGCATTCTTAGAATGGACCTAAGATAGGGGAGGTTATTTCAGTTTAGTATGTGTTCCACTACATTAAATTAATGGTTACATGTAATTTATAGCTATGTGTGCTGTTACAAAATGTAACAAATCACATAGTCTACAATTCCATCTTTATCTTCAGCAAGAGAACAAAAATCCCTAAGGACAAATGTATTAGCTTGATGAAGACAAGAATCACAGAATAAGTGGAGTGTTAATTTTTGAAACAATGACAGAGTTGCAGCTTACAATAATTGATAGTTCGTTACTAAAGTTGCAGGTATTTTAAAGTTATTTCCTTCATGATTAAATACATCCAATTATGTTATTGAGTTTTTTAGTTCGTTATACAATCCATACATAAAACTGAAATGTAGAAAGAAGTACATAAATCAGTTCTAGAATTTAATGTTTTATTCATAAGGAATTTCAATGTTCCCCACACAAGCCATGGGATGTAACTCAAAATATATTCATAACTACTAAAGTAGAAGGTAAATGTGCATGAAAATAAAAGTAAAGGAGTATAAAAACCCATCATTTCCTTGGGTTCCTCTTGTTTCTATTTCTCTACTTCCAGCTCCAACTTTACTCCATCTTCATCCTCATTATACACATTGACATTGTACAGGAAACAAAAATAAATACTATTAGTCACAAGCTCAAGGTTTTGATCCATATTCTTGTATTATATAAATTTGTGAAAATGGATCTCTCGACATCGGGAGGTATAATTTATAGGAAAGATAGGTACAATATTTATAAGAAAAATATTCTACATTAGCACAAATGATTCTCACAATTATTTCAGAGAAGAAAGATAAAAGAAGAAAAACTATGGAACATAAGAGAGGCCAAAAAGCCTAATGTTTTCTAACTAGTTTATCTAAATGTGTAGGTAGAGGTAGTAAAAGGAAATAAACATTAACTGTTGTGTTTGCATATCAAAGAAAGTACAGATAATGATGTTGATCCCGCTTCATATTTTTGATAGAATAACAAAATGAATCATACTTTAGAATAACTTGGAGAAAAGTAAGATTGTTCATTACATAACTCAAGGATACAAATCCAAGATATCATCGAAAGTATGTTACGAAACAAAGTATACTTTCCCAATTTAATTAGTTACCATGCTTCAAGGTAGAAGAATTCATTCATTTCTATTATAATGAAAAATTACAAACCAAGGAATAATATTCGAACAAAACCATCAAGTACAATTTTTAGATTAAATAAAGTACACTTATGCAGTGTAGAAAATAAGATTGCAGTCTCATACTATCCCCAGAGCTACTATCTACAAGAGAATATCATCATCTCAGCTAATGATTTACACATAAGGAGTATTTTAAGGACATAGTAATGAGAATGTACTAAAACAATACATAAAGGGGTAGTTCGGTTGATAGCGGAAGAAGTATCCAAGAATTTGAGATAGTAAAAACATTAAAGAATACATCCTGTGCCTATCAACTACAATTATGTCATATTGATTAATATTCGAAGGAAAAAGATATCAAGACTTTGATCAAATTACATTCAAGTGCAAAGTATCTATCAAAGTACAGTTTGCAAGTTACAAATGATAAAGATACAGTTTGATTGATAAAGCTCGAAGTTAATTATGCAATAAGCATCAATCAAGAATTAATGGGGTTGTGATTATAATGATATCTAGATAAATTTTCAAGAAAAAAAAAGTTGAAGCAAAGTATGAAGTAAATGAACAAATCACTTTAGATACCGGTTTACATGACAGAATTACTTCATATTTCTAGAAAGTAAAATAATGAAAAGATCAAAGTCATCACTGACCAATAAAAGTGATCAGGAAGTTGTTATTCAAGGAAGATATGGAAAGAACCATCATGTTTTCAAACAACACTTATCACATTGCATTTAATGAATGAGTACAAATATTGATACATGATAACTTCAAGAAATTAATAATAACATCTAGGCTATGATATCAACTAATAAAAATAAAGGGATGGATAAAAATTCAAGTATTGATCATCCTATACCATTTACATCCAAGTACCATAGTTTTAATCAAGAATACCACCATCGAGATATAGTAACAAATGACAGAATGACATGTACAGTATCTTTCAAAGCAAATATTACTTCCTATAGTTGATTCTTAAAATACAAGCTACAAAGATTGAAAAAAGGAAAAATTTGTTCTCATTACAAGTATTATTCATCCAACTTAAAGATACAGTTGTAGTCTAAGTAAGTGAAAAGTTTTCAAAATACAAATTTTAAAAGAACAAAACTCTGCAGGGTGTTTATCTTTCTAGAAAATAATATCAAAAGTTCAAACAAATGAGTACAACATCTTTGAAAGTATATTATAATTAATTTAAAAGAAAGATATATACGTTCAAACTCTTTCAACTTTGAAGTTGCGAAGGTAAAAGATCTAAAAAAGGAAGATTACAATCACACTTTCTCTATAATAATTATAATTATCGAGCTTCAATTTTTATATGCCAACTTATGTTTTGCACAATCCAATATTTCACAGTCAGATTTATAATTCCTTAGCAAAGTACATTTAAGATGAATGCTTGAGTTACTAAATATCAGAGTTTGAATAATGAGGAATTACCGACTACAATAGCCAAATCAATATACAATAAATAATGCATGGAGAAACGACAGATATCATAGTATAGATTTATAATAAAAGTCATGGAAACCTTGTTGCAACCCAAAAGAAAAATTACAATGAAACCCCATTCATACCATCAAAACTCAGCTCAACACATGGGGTCCCATTATAAATAATCGCAATTACTGAAAGAACACAACATTCAGCCCATAATAGTAAAAAGAACCAAGGGAATAATTAGATAGCATGTATGAAGAAAAAGCCAAGAAAATGACCAAGTTTGAGTTTAAAAGGGGCAGAAGAACAAGATACAACCTTCCAAGAATATTGACATGGTTATTCCTTCATTTTCATGATGGCTAGTGAGGATGACCACATAAACCACATAAAATATTGAAAACCCCAATGGCGAATAAGCGGAGTTACAAACCCTAATGATTAAAAATGTAATTTGAGATACTCACCTTTAGGTCAACATGGAGAAACTGAGTTACCACAAATACAAGTGAAATGAGCTAAGGGAAGTTTGAGGTCTAGTCAAAAATGACAACTTTTTTTATACGCCTTCAATAGCCAAGAAATTTATATAGGGAGTGTTAACATCAACACAATAAACTAGGGATAAAAATACAAAGTTTCCTCTTCGAAAATCGTGTTCGACTTTATCCCAACACCTCCATCGTATTCACAAGTACAAGCTACAAAAAAATTGGGATGCACGAAACTCACCATATTCGAATGATATTGTAAAATTCCTCATATTGAGTAGAATATAGAGCCAACTTGGCAATCACAGAAGCTCTTCCATCTCATTTTATCAATGGCCAAGCATGGAAAATATAAAGAAATAAGAAAATACATGTATTAGTGCACACTAAAACCCAATATTTCAACTATTTATACATTCTTTCTAACAAAAATGAAGGATTTGAATAAATCATCAAGGTTACAGACTATAAAATGAAGAACTCACCCCCACAGTTACTGACCCACAGATCTCGGCCGGAATGGAGATCGACATCTTGCAAAAATGGCAGTCTCCCTCTTGCAGAGCTTGAACAAAGATAAAAAATGAAAAAAAGTGCAAGTAATCACAAGTACAGAGTCTCGTGAGTTCATAGAGAACCAGTTTTAGTACAAAATGTAGCACTTTGAGTACAAAATGTAGCACTGAAACTTACATAGTGAGCTTCAAAGGGATGCCCATACCCGGCTCTAAATAAAAATAAAGATCAATGGTGGATAATACAACCATATTTTGAAGAAAGAAAATAAATCTCGAAAGTATCACTAAGGGAAGAGAATATGGAGAATCCACATTCAAAAAAATTTTTCACAATTAAACAAGTTCAGAAAAATGAACCAAGCATAGAGCTTGAAAGGAGCAAAATAAAAGAATCAAAAGTTCTCTAAATAACAAAAACCCATTAGAGAACTAAGAACGAAAAACTAAACCATGGTAAGCTTCAAACAAATGCCCCATTCAGCATGATCTTGAAATAAAATGATATAGAGAACACGGAATAACGAAACATAACTATCTCCATTAAATTGTTCATAAAGTTCAAAGCAGTTAAGAATGGAAGCATGTTTCACATCAAAAGCTTCACAATAAGACAAATTCGTAGAAGAAAGTGAACTGTGAAGAACATGACAATGGTGATCTAGAGAAACTTCTGAGTCTTTACCCCCAAAACATAGATGTATGCGAAATGTTCAAATTTTAGGTTACAACAAAGCATTTTCACCAACTTTACCACATTCAAATCTAACTCAACTAGAGTATGATCAAGGGTCGAGGATCAAACTACAAAGATCAATGGTGCGGATGATAACTTGATCCAACCACCAAGTAATGAATCAACGGTTCAAGATCAACGAAGTACAAAGATCAAATGGACAAGGATGAAGCACGAATCCAAAATAAATGAAAATTTAGATGCTCTGAAGATCAATGGTTGAGATCACAAAGTGCAAAGATCTATGGTGCATAGCCATGTTTATCAACTCAACCATAGTGGAACCCAACTCATCATAGTACATGAATCGATGGCTCGGATGAAGTAGGTACTTCAATCAATGACTAAATATTAGTTATAAATCAATGCAAAGTGACAAACCAACCACATTCGCAAGTAACATACGTGTTGAATCCACATTGAACCCTAACTTAACTCAAGATTAAGACCACTGACATGCAATCACAAGGGTTGAGTCATCGTCACGAGCGGGTTGGCCCCATGTTTTATAAAATTATTCACATTGACCTATCAAAAGGTCCCATAATATAGTCTAACCCCATGATGAAATAATGACAAAAATTATTAACAAAAAGGCGAGCCATTACCTTATAATTTATATGGTCAATACAAAGGCTGAATAATATTATCGTGATTGTGTTAATCAAAGGGGCCAAAAAAATTATACATGTAATGGTGATAAAAAAGAAGGCCCGACAACATTATAACTCATGCCATGATTATTATGCCAAATGAGACCCATGACTATAGTCTAACCAATTTAACAAAGTGGTCACCTTTCCAACCCATGATGACACCAAAAGGTGAAGTAACATGCATGACTATGTCAGGTCAAAGGAATCAATATTCCTTAAACAATCCAAATTACCTTAATATCCATGAATTACAGAAAGAAACACAAGTGGCAGCCATTCATGCAAGGGAGGTGCTTTTACATCATAATCATGGTGGTCCCCACAGTTGGAAAATTGGACGTTGAATAAATTTTACTTGCAGAGAAGTATTTTACATGTATTCACTATAAGACAAGCAAGATGTCAACATCAGAACTTACAAGTGTACCTCACAGTGGATGGAAGACATGGATAATGTTTTACAAAAGTGTTGCAAGTAAAATAATTATTTTGCTTACTCAGGGAAATTTAAATTTTGTATGTACATTAAAGGGTAGAATTAAAGAATGTAAAAATTAGCACTTTCGCAAGTGAATCAAATTATAACTATCACATCAAGCACTAGAAGATAGAGATTGCATGCAAATTTAAGGAGACTTACTCAGAAATCAAGGGCTATTATTAGCCAAATCATTCATCCAAATTTATTTAAAATAGAACAGTTGATTGGGATGTTTTTGTAATCAATGCTATTAATGCCTTATTGTATCATCATGGCTATTTTATTCCTTTATTTATTCATGATAAAGGATAAAAAATATGATGCATGGGCGAGAAAATTTTTTATCCTATTGTTAGGATGGGATGGTTGAATAATCTTGTTATATATTGTGTGTAATTGAAAAGCACAAAAGGGAGGAATTTTTGGACACATGAGTGTTGAAGCATATTTTTCCAGTTTTTCCCTTTGAATGAGAATTGATTTCTATCTTTGCAATTATTTTTAGTGTTGTGTATATCCTATTAATTCTTGTGAATGTCACATTCCCTTATTAATTATCTTATCTTTCTGCAAATTTAGTAATTTATGCATAATACTAGTGTGCATGTTTTCTTATTGTATTTTTTTTTTTTATTCTCTCAACACACCAAGTGTTTTGCCTTAATAACTTGCTAAAAAAACTATTGGTTTGTGCATCCAGAATCCATTCTCAAATTGATTGTGCATGTATGCATTTAAATCCCTCAACAATTTTGGTGTTTCACCCCGTTTTTGATTGATTCATGAGTCATCCTTTTTACCTTCAAAACCCCTAAAAATAGTTTAGGATACATAAAAAGGAACCGACCTTGATACGAGAGACTCGCCTTAATAATAGGTATGCCCATAGACACTGAGTGTTTCTATTGTATCTATAAAAGAGAGATATCTAGAGAAATCTTAGAACACACTGCATTCATCTCTCTACGGGATGTAGTTTTGGGAGATAATAGTTTCGCATGCCCTGCTTCGGTACACGAATTAGATCTACAGTGAATTACATTAATTTACTATAGATTTACAAGAAAAGAGAAGTCACTTTTCAAGTAACAGGCTACAACAATTTATTTTAAAGATCAAAAGATTTATTTGGTGACTCCGTAAAGCAATTTCAAACTAGGTTTTTATCATGTTTCATGCCTAAAGTGACTATGAGATCATCGGTAAGAGGAATTATTTTTATTTTATTTCTTTACCTTTGAATTCTGCAAGAAGAAGAAGAGGTTGTAATACCCTACCTTATAATAGGCCTTGTTTTGATAACCCTCCTGCTAATCTTCCTTCACCAAGTATTAATCCCTTTGTTTAAATTCTAGTTATTTCAATGGTTATTCAACCACCTAGGAATTTTGTAACCTTTACTAATGGCATCCCTTTAGTTATTCAATTTTATCATGATATTCCCAATGCTTCCATAAATATTTTACTGACATTCACTAATAAATATTAGATTACTCACACATAACACATCAAATATGTTGCAGACCCTTTGTGTTGTCCATAACATAACTCATGCTTGATGTAGCCTTAAGAATTCTACGTGCATATTTTAAAGGGAAAGCCTTCCGATGGTATAGAACCATAGAAATTGAGCATAAGGACTTGTGATGAGTTAGGAGAAAAATTACTCAAGAAATTTCAAGATCGTTCTGATCATTTATCCCTCATAGAACAGTTGTCCACAATTAAAAGAGCCCCTCTTAAATTTATAAATGAGTTTTAATATTCGTTTTTCTAGAACTTGGGAAAGACTTCCAACAAGTTTCAAGACTCAAGTTGATCATGCTTTTCTTTATTATCTTAGAGCCCTAAACAATGATATTTCAACTATGATTTAGTTTATGGGAGGAGATACTCTCCCAACAGCTTATTATATTGTTATTCAAGCTAAAAAAAACCTTATTAAAGCTGGTAAATTGGCACCAAGGCCTTGATACCTCTTATAGCGGATTTGTCACCTATTATGACCTATCACCATTATAGATCCTATTATTTTATCTCCTTCAGATGATGTATTTAATTCTTTGCAGACTATGGGTAATAAATTAACATCAATTGAAAACAAATTAGCTCAGCCTAGTAGGCCATATCAAGCTCCTTATCAGCAAAACCAAAAAAATCAACAAATAGGCATCCTTATTAGCAAAATCAGAATTATAGACAACAATATCAGCCAAGGAAATTTGACCCAAAATCTCCTAGTTCATCTAGCACTCTTGTTCCAGTTAACATGGTTTTTGAGGAATGGTGTCAACCTTGTAATCAACCTCATTCAGCTGCCAACTACCCAAATGCATTCCTGAATATAAGCCTTGTTGCACAGCCTCAATTTGAAGCATTGTACATGCCTCAAATGGAGGGTAGGCAACAAGATGCTCATAATCGAAACCACAAGAACAAGCATTGGTCTAATTGGAGAGGAAGACTTTATTGCAGTCACAACTAGATCTCTGGAAAAGGGCTAGGAGAGAGAAAAATAGCAAAAGCAGACTTTTTTATCCATAGTCTTTGACAAAACAACAACTTTAGGGTAGAAAACAACTAACGATCCTACTAAAAAGCACCAACAAAGACAATTATAGATTTGCTCTAGAAGACTCTTCATACCTCAGATTTCAAAAGTTGTTGAAGCAGAGTTAGTTTTTGCTAAAACTTATGCTAAAACGGTAGAAGCGGTCTCAAAATTGGTATCTTCTTTTAACATTTTTGATGTAATGAAGAATCAAAACATTAATGTATCACTTTGGGATGCTCTACTTATTCTAGGATAGAGATATTTTCTTTCCCACAAGCTTGTTAACCTGCAGATTTCTTCTAAACCAGCAGAAAAGGAAGCCCAAAAAGGAGACATGGTCCTTAGAATAGTAGAACAGGACCACATTAAATAGGTTAAATGGATGGTTCATAAGGTCTTAAATTCTCAAGACATCAAGAATCCACCACCATTTTATTTATCTATTATTAATGGAGATCATTTAGTTCATAACTACATGGTTGACAGTGGTGCAAGTAGCACAATTATGTCAAAAGCAATTGCAGAAAAATTAGGCCTACAGTATGAACCTGCAGAGAAAATCACATTGGAACTAGATGCAACAACAACTAACACGTTTTGTATTATCATAAATCTAGAAGTAACCCTACATTCTTGTCCCAATGTTACTATTTTACAAGATGTAACTATTGTAGATTAACCTCCCTATTTTGCCTTATGTTTTTCACAAGATTTTATAGAAAAAATAGGAGTTTATCTCTCTTCAGATTGGTCATTTTTGTTTTTACTATAAGATATGAAACCAAGGTTATTGTAAATTTAGAGCCTTTGCCTAGATTTCATATTGAGCTACATGCTTCAAATGCAACACTGAATTATGTAGCTTTAGATTAGTCTGATTTTGATGTTACAACACATGATTCTGCACTAGATGGTGATTCTAATGTGATCATGGACGAAAAAAATCAAGAATAAAAATCTTATGACCCTTTCAAATAAGGAGAAGAAGATTTGTTCAGTCTTTATTGCTTGCACGAAGAAAATGCACCAATTCCCTTCTTTGTCCCAAATGGAAAAAGTAGTAGAACTACTATGGAAGCTTCTTTTCGATGGAGCTAAAAATAAGAAAGGAAAAGGTGCAGGTTTAATGCTCTCTGCCCCCTCAAAGGAAAGGTACTTTTCAGCTTTAAGTTTGTAGTTTTCTTGTACTTGTAATGTAGCTAAATACAAAGCATTAATTCATGGCTTGCAATGGGCTAGAAAGAGAGGTATCAATACTTTACAAGTTTTCAGAGATTCAGAATTAGTTATTAATCAAGTGAAAAAATTTAATGTGTGTAAGAATTCATTGCTGAAATCTTACAAACATAGAGTTTTAGACTTAATGGATGATTTTGATGCTATTAACATTCAATTTGTTCCAAGAGCTGAAAATAAGCATGCAGACAGACTTGCAGCAGTTGGTGTCAACTTTGATGTACTAGAACATATCGAAAAAAACAAAGTACAACCACATATTAAATTAATTATCAGACCTTTAGTGCCTAAAAATGAAGAGAATTGGCAGGTTTTTAAGATGATAAACAGATTTGTAGATTTTTGTAGCAAGAAGCTGAATTTTCTGCAGTAAATCAGGAAAAACTATAGCACTTCTATGGTGATCAGATTGTTCAGTTGAAAAAAATAAGTTACCTCAAGTATTGGTCACTCTAGAAGACATTTTATGTTTTGATGATCAGTTAAGAAAAGACAAAGGAAATATTTCAACTCACACAAATAACTACGAAGAAATCTTGGTGGATGACGAAAATAAACTACTTATTGGAAAGGTATGTTCTTGATTAAAAAAATCATTTATCAAATTATGTAAAGAATTCAGAGATGTTTTTTCTTGGAAGTACCAAGATCTGAGAGGTTTTGATCCAATTTTAGCTCAGCATATAATAGAGTTACAGCTAAATTCCAAGCCAATTAGATGAAGCAAGGGCCTGTAAATCTGAAAATTGAGCCATTGATGAGAAAAGAGTTATCTAAGTTAATTGAATCAGGTATTATTTTTCCAATTAAGAATTCAAGTTGGGTAGCTAATCTTGTTCCTATTTGGAAAAATAATGGAGAAATTAGGCTATGTGTGGATTTCAGAGACCTTAATAAAGCTTCATTAAAAGACCATTATCCGCTACCAAATATGGATCAGATTTTGAGAACAGATTTCTAGTTCAGACAGATTGTCTCTTTTAGATGGCTATAATGGATACAATCATATCCTTGTGCGTGAGGAAGATAGATACAAAATAACCTTTACCACTAAATGGGGAACTTATGCTTATAAAATAATTTCTTTCGGTCTTTCAAATGTCGGTGCAACGTTTCAATGTGTAATGGACATGGATTTTCACAGTTTATTAAATAAATGCATATTGGTTTACTTAGATGATGTCACCATTTTTGGAAGAATTATGATGAACATCTAATGCATTTAAGGCATACTTTTAAGCTATGCAGATAGTTTGGAATATCCTTGAATCCAAAATAGTCCATTTTTTCAAGTACATCAAGGTAAATTTCTCGGTCATATTGTCTCTAAACAAGGTTTAGCTAGTGATCCTTTTAGAAGCGAAGCTATTTCATGATTATCCTTACGATCACGGGAAAGCATTGCATATTTTCCTTGTAAAGATCAACTTTCTTAGAATATTTGTTCTAGACTTTGTAGCACTTGTCAAGCCTTTAACAACTATGTTAAAAAAGGATAAAAATTTCCCTTAGACCAGTGAAGGGAGAAAAGGATTCAAGCAATTAAAAAAGCCATTTCGCAAGATCCTAATCTTACAAATCCAAATTTTGATAAATATTTTACGATGTATGCACTTGTTGGAGTTGAGACCATTTTAGCTATTTTAACTTAGGTTAATGATGAAAACACTAAGCAGTCAATTGCTTTCTTTGGACAAAGTTTGCATGACTACGAGACAATGTACACCTTTCTTGAAAAATATGTACTTTCAGTAGTTAGAGGATTGAAATTTTTCAAGTACATGCTTTCCAATAACAAGATACATGTTTTAGTTTCTCATCCAAGTGTGAAAGCATTATTGTTGAACAAAGAGCTGAATGAGAAGAGAGCAGGTTGGATTATGAAAGTTATGGAATATGATGTTGATATCCATGTCACAAAATCAGTTTGAGGAAAAGGCTTATGTGAGCATCTAATTACTGATATGGAAAAACAATAGGAAGTAGAATCAGATGATCTAGAATAGCATGCTGAAGTTACGTATCAACAATCAAATACCTTGGTATAGCCAGAAAATCAGCAACCCGAACTCAGTCAAGAAGTTTAGGAATCAAGATGGATGACTGATTTAGTTAATTACTTATAACATGGTACTTATCTAGAAGGTATGGACAAAAATAAATGAAGGTATTTCAGGTTACAAGTTGTACCTTATGTTTTCATTGATGGCATGTTATTTAAGAGAGATATAAATGGATTTTTTTGCAATGTATTTATTATGATAGAATTGAGAAATTATTATCCAAATTCCATGAAGCACCTGTAAGAGTTCATTTTTCAACACATACTATAACCTTAAAATTTATGAAAACTAGTTACGATTGGCCCAAGATATTCAAATACTTCTTCGAATGGATCAGAAAGTGTAAGAGATGTGCTTTCTTTGTGGGAAAAGAAGTTTTAGCTTCACTTCCTTGTAGCCTATTTCAGTAGATCAACCATTCATGTAGTGGGGTCTTGACTTTATTGGCATGATAAATCCACCCTCGTCACAAGGACACAAGTGGATTTTGACTACTACAAATTACTTTACACACTAGAAAAAATCAATAGCTTTAAAAGAGGCCAATGAGACTTCGATACTATCCTTTTAAGAAGGTATAGTTTAAGGATTTGGTGTTCTAGAAACTATTGTTTCGAGATAATGCCTTATAATTTCTTAGTGTAAAGGTAATAGATTAGGCTATCAAGCACAAAATTTATTTAAGTACATCATCCAATTATTACCCACAAGGTAATGGATTAGCTTAAAGTAATAATAAAAATATTTTGAGGATCATCAAAAGAGTTCACTTAAAGACAATCAAAGAGTTTGGCATCTCATGTTGAATTCATCACTATGCGCTGAGAGATTGACTCCTAAAAGATCATTTGGCAATTCACCATACAAGCTTGTTTATAGAAGAGAGGAAAGAATTCCCATATCAGTTGATTTTCCTGCATTAGATTTATTACATCAGATGGAATTACTGGAGAATAAAATCGTAGGTTTTTATGCATGTTTAATGGAGTTGTAAGAGCTAAGAGATCAATCTCATCTTAACATGAAAAATAATAAAAAACAGATGAACAAACCTTTTGATATAAAGGCTAAATTCAGAGTCTTCAATGTAGAAGACATTGTGTTAAAATGGGATGTTGATCGTGCAAAGCCAAGAAACCACACAAATTTTGATACAATATGGAGTGGTCCTTATATGATTTCATCTTGCAAAGAACACAATGCATTTCAGCTTTCAAGTTTGAATGGAGAAGAACTTCCCATTCCTTTGAATGGTATGTTTTTCTTAAACATTGTTATTGAAAATCCTACAGTGTTTATTTAGAGTAGGATTTCCCTTTCAGTAAGTTCTTCATGCACATTGCAATGTTTTTCAATTCAATAAGTGCATTCATGCATGTGATCTAGTTCCAGATCCTTTCCCAACATTAGTTTGTTTTTGGAAAGGCGAGTTTTGGTTATGTGATTTAACTCCATGGCCAATGGACAAGAGAAAGGCACTTTGGTCTACAACCTAGTAGGCATCTTTCCCAGTAGGATTGCCAAAAATGTTGGCAAGTTTCTGATTGTGAAAAAATGGGCCACTTGAAACTTCATTACAATGGATGGCATTGCTGGAATGGACCTAAGCTAGGGGAGATTATTTTGGTTTAATATTTGTTCCGCTGCAATAAATTAATGATTACATGTAATTTACAACTATGTGTGCTGTTACAAAATGTAAAAAATCACATAGTCTGCAATTCCATGTTTATCTTCAACAAGAGAACACAAAATCCCTAAGGAAAAATGTATTAGCTTAATGAAGACCAGAATCACGGTGTTGGTGCTCAATATAATCTCGCTCTATTTGTTCAAAATTTCTCTATCCGCATGGTTTGAAGTATTCTCTTTCTCCCTGTATGGATGCATCAAATATTTCTCCTTCATTTGGTTTCCAATTTCAGTCCTTTACTTGGGTCATGGATCACATTGAGTCTTCGTTTTATTTACAGTTTTCTCTCCACGGGGTAAATTTTTATTGTTGGTCATCTTCCATGATTGTGTCTCCTCCATAAATTGTGTGCCCCAACATCCATGGGTACGTGATATTTTCTTATTGGACATGACACGACGGGTCTATTTGGTGAACTTTTCACTTTTGTCACAATTGTAAAAAATGCCAAATTGGTCCTGTGGCCCCTGATAATTTCTAATTGGGTATTCAAAAATGTGAAGCGGCAAAGAAAAATTCTTACTTTGACCCGAAGATGTACACCTGTCATAAATCAAGCGGTTGCAGGAAGGTGGGCCCTTTTTGTGGTTTGAAGAATTATGGTGAAAGGAATGAAAATATAAAAGGAATACCTAAGGCCCACAAAAGGACACATGTTGGTTTGAAAAGTCAAAGGTGGAGAGGCAGATTGTTGGAGCATTTTGAATATTTTGGCCCTTTTTTGAAAAGGAGAAAATTTATAAAATGAGCAACGATTCCACTGGGGACCAAATAATGTAACATGTTCGAGTTAGAACTGAAAATTCAAAGTAGGAGGGTAGGTCACCGGAGGTATTTAAAAATGTTGCTAGAGGAAACATCTCCACTCTCTAGTGTGACAACTTGTGAGAGTTAGATTGTGTTGTATCGATCATATTTTCTCAAGTTTATCATGAAAATTGTGGAAAGAAGGATCTCTTAATATCCTTCACCAACATGGGTTACAAAATGGGTCCTCTCAGCTTGGTTGAATCCATAACCTAAAGTAGTGAGGGTAGATCAAACCCTTAGTGAGGTGCTATCCATTTCTCCAATGCTTGAGTGACAAAGAGTCAGCTAAATCCCATCCCCGGCTACAAAATGACTCATATCATGATTCGTCTGTCTCCAACCATCATGCCAGTTTCGTGATGCTAGCCCTCGTAGGAGAGTCAATTTGGATACCAAAACCGAAGTGGCACCACTACCGGATATTATTTAAACACCATCAACAACATTGAAGTGGCACCATTTTGGGGCATCTATTTGTGCAGCAACAACACCGAAGTGGCACCATTTCCAGGGATTATTTGAACACTAAAGTGGCGCCATTTTTGGGGATCTATTTTTGTGGTAACAACACCGAAGTAGAGTCATTTCTAAGGACTTATTAGCACAAATGCATACACATACAAACACTAGTAATGTTTCTTACATGATTTAAGTGCAAATATGTTGTTTAAACGTCATCATTTGTTGAGATTTGTAAGAATTGTGTGTGGTTACAAGTTTATTGTGCAATATTTCATTTGTAGTCGTTATTGCACTAAATTTACATCAATAGTGATAAATGTGGGTAAAGGAAGGTAAGATCTATTAATATTTATATAAATTAAGCATTGATAAACACTTGGCAAGTTACTTATAGTGCATCTGCACAACTAAGGTGAAAATCCTTAATGGCGACTCCATGTTGAATTGAAATTTTGATGATTACCAGTGTCTTAACCTATGTCAAGTGAAATTTTTCATTAATCTATGCAAATATGGATGGAAGAAGATATTTCTTCGTTAGGGACCTGACTATAAAGTTATTTACAAAACTGGAAAAGAAAATTCAAAAGGAAAACAAGTCTAGAAAGTTGTTGGAAATCAAGAATCAAAAAAGGAGATATCAATTCTGAAAGGTGATCAATCTATGGTTGAAGATTACCATACATCTTCAAGTGATTTTAAACCAAGTAATATTTATATAAATTTGAGTTCTCCAACTAGAGAGGGGCCATCATTTGTGTCTAAAAAGTGTGCCTCTCAGTTTTCCCCTATTTCTTCCAAGGTTGATAGGGTTTTCCAAGAAACTGAGTCATTAGAGGATATTTACTTTGAGAGTTATACTCATGTGCCCCAGAGACCCCTCGTCCCTTATCATTTTGATTCTCCTACAAGATCACCTCCTCAAGGAAATATGGCCCAACCTCCACCTAGACCTCCTTTTTTTTTCAACACTTTTGGACCTATAGATTTCAAAGGTATGGATGGATATCCTAATATGGTGCCACAAGATGTTAGAAATAGGTTGCCAAAATTTCAAGGGAATAATGCATCACTGGTGACCACCATTTAAGACTCTTTGTCAATATGATGGAAGATTTTGAAATTGAGTTTGAAGACGTGTATGTAAAGTTGTTTATTCATACTCTTGAGGAAGATGCACATGACTGGTACAAGGCTTTACCAGATAATTCAATAGATTCATGGACCAAGATGAAAAATGCCTTTAGATTACAATATGGGGATAAGACATATCCTAGGTTGCTTTTATCTGAATTTGAAAATATAAAGGAAAATCCAAATGAATATGTCCATGATTTCAATACTTGGTTCAATAAGACCTTGAATAGGCTACCTAGAATCCTAAGGACAAGTGATGAGTCTTGTTTGATAATATATGCTGATGCTTTTCATAAAAAGTTCCTTATAACTTGAGAGATAAGAACACGGGAAGATTGAGGACAGATTCCACCATGTCCTTACAAATAGAAAATAACATCAAAGCGAGTTGGAAATACTCCTAAGAGAGAGGGTGTCAAGTTAATCAATCCAAAGAGGCCTCAATCATACAAATTTTTTGATCGGGAAGAGGATGTAAAAAAATTGGCTACAACAGATTAAAGAGATATCCTATAAACCGGCCGAGAGAAGAAAAGGGGATAGGAAAAATTTCCCATGGTCAAAGCAAAAGCCACACGGTCAGGAGAGATTTGGAAATCATCCCGGAGGTTATCACAGACTAGATGAAAGAGGGAAAGGTCTTATGAGATCAATAAATAAACAACCTCAACCCAGGGAGAATAGATTGGTTCCTAATCTTTTTGATCGCCAAGGTTTCTATAGTGGAGGAGGAAAATGTTATCGATTGGTGTGATAGGTGTTTATTACCACACTCCCCATGTGATGTAGATCAAGAGGGTTAGGAAGAATATGATGATGAGACATATTATGATCTGTGCATGATGGAGAGTCCTCTAAACTCATGACAGGAGTAACCTCAACTAAATTGATAAGTTCCAGAACTACTGAAGATTTCTAAGATTATGTCCACAGTATCGCCTCTTCCTCTCATTAATACTTTTAAAATTGATATGGTGCAAGCATTTGATTTTCCTAATCATGATTTTGAATACTTAAGGGCCATGATCATTAAAAATTATGACGGAGGGATCCCTTCCGAAGAGGAGACGTAAATGTTGATGAATGTAGTAGTTTCTCGGGAGAAAGAATATAACACCGTAAGTAAGGTTGTCAAAGGGGAGGGCCAAAAACGAAGCCAAAATTTAAAGTTCTTACCAATATCCGAAGGGAAAACCCTACAAAAGATACATCCGGGAAAGGCCTAACTACCCTAAATAAAACATGTGCTCCTACCCATATCCGGACTCGAAAACTCCTATACTACCGCAGTAAGTGGAGAATGTCCCTCCTAATACCGCCCTACCCTAATATGTTCCTTGTGACGTAGACCAAATCTTGAGTCAGATCAAGGTCACTTTTCCTATTTCAGAATTACTCAGGATCCCTTAGCATAGGAAAATGGCATTCGAATATTTGAGATTTAAGGAAGAAAATATTACTCGGTGAAAAGTGTAAATAATATAGAGGTTCTTCCCATTATTGCGAGAATCGAAATACCACAAATATTGGAGGAACCGGGAGAATTACTTGAGGTGTATTTGGGAGCTTCTCTGGTTGAATCTCAACTTAATATGGATCAATTTTTACCACTTTTATTATTAAAGATAGGTTGGTACATAATCGCATCTTTGATTTAGGAGTCTCATGTAATGTAATGCCTCTTGAGGTAATGAAGGAGTTAAATATAAAGGTAAAAATAGATTTTGGGAAATTCTGCCATGGATTCAAGAGAAGTGCTAGTAATTAGATACGTCAAAGGATTAGTAGGGCAACTGACGACTTATCCGGGAAAGTACTTAACCTTGAATGTAGTTATTATGGATTGTTACGCCAAATGGGGGATGTTATTATCTAGAAAATGTACGGCTAGTGTAGGTGGAAGTGTGCAAATGGACATGTCTTATACAACCATATAAATTGGGGGCAGCCTTGTGAAGTTATATGGTGAGAAGAAAATGTTGCATATCATTGAGGACGCTAACAATGCTTCTTATGAAGTATTGTACATAGATGTCGATGTCGGTAACTTTGTGGGCTATACTGATTATAAGGAGCATAAAATTGATGAGTGAAAGTATCCTAAGTAGATTGGTTCTCCCTGGACTCTGATGTTTTATGGGGTTTGTTCTAGATCTGGTAAAGGCACAAAAGATAAACCTCTAGAAAATATGGCTAGGTAGAAACTTGGATAGAGAAGAAAACCAAGCATATCTCTAATTGTTAAAAAGTATCAAGACTTCTTGGCTTGGTCGTACTCAGAATGGAAGGCACTTGAAACATTTCCTTGATTGATTTCTCATAATCAAGGTATGCATCATTGTATAGTGTATAGTCTTTTGTTTTTGTTTTGTTTTCATATTTTTCTATTTCGGTTTCTCCTGGTCGTTCCTGACTAGTTTTTGTTGGTTTCTCGGTTCAATATTGTGAGGATTGGTTATTTTTTTCTTATTTGTGAGCTTGTTATTGACTCTATTTCCTAATGGATTTTTGGCACATGGTGTGTTATGTTGTTCTTGTGGCACTCGCAGTGAGTGCCCATCCCCGAGTCAAATCCAATGTTGGTGCTCAATTTAATATTGCCCTGTTTGTTCTAAATTTATCAATCCACATGGTTTGAAGTATTCTTTGTCTTCCTGTATGGATGCGTGAAAGCTTTCTCCTTCATTTGGTTTCCATTATCGGTCCTTTCCTTGGGTCGTGGATCACATTGAGTCTTGGTTTTATTTACAATCTTCTTTCGCAGGAAATTTTTTGTTGTTGGGAATTTTCCACGATTGTATCTCCTCTGTAAATCCTATCCCAACATCCGTGGATGCATGGTCTTTTCTTATTGGATGTGGCATGGTGGGTCTATTTGGTGAACTTTTCACTTTTGTCACAATTGTAAAAATGGAAAATTTGTCCCATGGCCCCGATAATTTCTCATTGGCTATTCAATAATATGAAGTGGTGAAGCAAAATTCTTACTTTGACCCCAAAGATGTACACCTATCATAAATCAAGTGGTTGCGGGAAGGAGGGCCCTTTTTGTGTTTTGAGGCGTTATGGTGAAAGGAATGAAAAGGACACATGGTGGTTTGATAAGTCAAAGTTGGAGAGGTGGGTCGTCGGACCATTTTGAAGATTTTGGACCTTTTGTGAAAAGGAGGAAAGTTATAAAATGAACCATGATTCCGCTGGGACCAAATAATGTCACATGTTTGAGTCAGAATTGAAAATTCAAAGTGGGATGACGTGTCCCGGAGGTATTTTAGAAATTTTGGCTTTGTTTTAAAAAGGTAAAAAGGTGTAAAAGTAAGTCGCAACCCCATCGATGCCCAAGAAAGCCACGTGCAAAGCATATATCAAAAGCGAGATGGGTGGGCCAAACTGTCCAAAAATGCATAATTCTTTTAAGTGATATAAAATGTGAAAAGTACCCATTAGCCCGCTTCAACTCAAATCTTGTCCAAGTGGAGGGTCCGCACTGTTTGAGGACCTGCCCTAAATTTTACTTTTAAAAGAGCTCCGAAGAGGCACATGGAGGTCATTGGATATTCCCATACTTAGAATTTGCAAGCATCCAATGCAACTTTCTCAGACCCTAGGCACGTGGCATCTTCAGCTGGTTCTTAAAATTTTCTGGGATGAGACACGTGGAGAGCCCGCACTTGTTTGGGGTCTCCACTTTTTGCCACAATCTCAAAAGTATGCCAAAGAGACAAGTGGAGGCTTCTGCTAGCTCCTCTTTATACTGAGACTTTTTCAATGGCCAAGGGCACATGGAGACCCTGTGCTCATTTGAGTTCCCACCTCTAGACTTCATCGTTGAAGTTGCGCCAATGCACACATGGAAACTTTAGTTGGACCTTCCCATGCTTGAAATTTTTAGCAACCGGTGTAACTCTCTCGGTTTTGAACA
The DNA here is from genome assembly GCA_018340775.1 of Taxus wallichiana var. yunnanensis. NCBI lineage: Eukaryota > Viridiplantae > Streptophyta > Pinopsida > Cupressales > Taxaceae > Taxus > Taxus wallichiana. The sequence continues at coordinate 810,951,940 of CM031237.1, forward strand.
CGTGGATGGCCCACGCTCATTTGGGAACTCCGTCTCGGACTTCACCTTTGTAGTTGCACCAAGGAGACACGTGTAGGTTTCGTTGGCTCCTCTTCATACTTGGCCGATTCGGACTCACATCATAGATAGGTGATATAATCTATGTGAGGAAACTCATTTATAAGAGGAACGAATGCATGTATCTATTCCTCAAGGTTTATTCTCAAAGGTGAAAAGGATTTCTTGTCAGATCAAGCCATACGGAGCCACCTGAGAATTATTAAAAAGGGGATTTCTTGCACGAAAAAATAAAAGAATGATTAAAAAGAATGTCAAAAGTTATGGCATGGCATCCAAGTCATAGTTGAGGAAATGAGAAATGTGATTAGTTCATGATTTATCCACCTGAAAATAGAAAGTAAGATATTTTTAAGGGATTAAACAAGATTAAACAATGTTTTGTAAAGAGGAATATTCACTTGAATATTTATACTTTTGGGGGGAAAATTTGGGATGAGTAAGCAAGTGAATTTGTATAAATGCAATGAGAATACTCTTGTAAATGGGAGAGGGTTAATTTTTCTAAGAAATTTTGAGAAAAAACCATTGTCTCGAGAGATCATCTGAGAAACCTATTTATCTTCTGTGTTTTAGATTTAATCATGTCAAGATGGTTACAAGTGTATAACCATTGACAAGCTCTGAGATTGTTCAAGAAACTCTCCCCTGCTGATGAATCTAATGAACCTTGAAATGAATTTGTGTTGATCATGAGCATTATTGTGTTTGTCTCATTTTAGAATGTTTTCAAATAGTTTTTCTTGTTCCTATTGCAATATTATGTTGAAATCCCTCTAAATCACACAAGATCTCATCCATGTGTTAGTATTGTGGCATTTTCAATTTCATTGTGAGAAGAGCTTTCATCTTGTGATGCAAATAAACAATTTAAAATCACTTTACTTTCATTATGTTGATAAATATTGTTTGTAATTCTATGAGTGTATCTTAGGCATGATGAATCAGGGACTTTCAATATTTAATTGAGTCTTTAGCACAATCCTTTGTGTTGAATTCTTGAAGAGTGTATGAAACTATGCATCTCTGGGCCTCCATTGATACACACCTTCTGGTTGAAGGAATATTTTAACTATTTTGAAGCATTTTTTATGTGAGTTTTCCAATAGTTGTAAAGGTTCTCACAGATCTGGTATAATAAACTTTATCTTTCTTAACTTCCCACGAAAGTTACATCCCATTGGTTGTTTATGGAACATTGAAATTCCTTATGAATAAAACATTAAATTATGGAACTCAATTGTATACTTCTTTCTAGATTTAAGTTTTATGTATGGAGTATATAACGAACTAAAAACTCAATAACATAATCAAATGTATTTAATCATGAAGGAAAGAACTTTAAAATACTCGCAAATTTAATAACAAACTCTCAATTACTATAATTTGCAAATCTGTCTATTGTTTCAAAAATTAACACTCCACTTATTCATAACTACTAAAGTAGAAGGTACGTGTGCATGAAAAGAAAAGTAAAGGAGTATGAAAAACCCATCATTTCCTTCAATTCCTCTCATTTCCATTGCTTTACTTCCAAAGCTCCACTTTACTCCATCTTCATCCTCACTATTCACATTGACATTGTACCTAGGAAATAGAAAAATAAAGACTATCGATCCACGAGCTCAAGGTTTTGATCCATATTCCTTTACTATATAAATTCTTGTAAATGGATCTCCTGACATTAGGAGGTATAATTTATAGCAAAGATAGGTATAAAATGTATAAGAGCAAAGATTCTACATCAGCACATATGATTCTCACAATAAATTCAGAGAAGAAAGATAAAAGAAGAAAAGCTATGGAACATAAGAGAGACCAAAAATCCTAATGTTTTCTAACTAGTTTATCTAAATGTGTAGGTACATGTAGTAAAAGGAAATAAACATTAACTGTTGTGTTTTCATATTAAAGAAAGTACAGATAATGATGTTGATCCAACTTCAGAGTTTTATTAGAATACCAAAATGAATCATACTTTAGAATAACTTGGAGAAAAGGAAGATTGTTCATTGCATAAGTCAAGGATACAAATCCAAGATATCATCAAAAGTATGTTACAAAAACAAAGTACAGTTGCTCAATTTCAGTAGTTAGCATGCTTCAAGGTAGAAGAATTCATTCATGTCTATTACAATGATCAAATTACAAATTCCAAGTGCACATTATTTTGAACAAAACCATCAAGTACAATTTTTAGATGAAATAAAGTACACTTATGCAGTGCAGAAAATAAGATTACAGTCTCATACTATCCCCAGAGCTACTATCTACAAGAGAATATCATCATCTCAACTAAATGATTTACATAGAAGGAGTATTTTAAGGACATAGTAATGAGAATGTACTAAAACAATGCATAAGGGGTGAGTTCAGTTGATAGCAAAAGAAGAAGCCAAGAATTTTCAGATAGTTAAAACATCAAAGAATACATCATGTGTTGATCAACTACAATTATGTCATATTGATCAAGATACAGAAGGAAAATATATCAGAGTTTGATCAAATTATAGTCAAGTGCAAAGTATCTATCAAAGTACAGTTTGCAAGTTACAAATGATAAAGCTCGAAATGAATTATGCAATAAGCATCAATCAAGCATTAATGGAGTTGTGATTATAATGAGATCTGGATAACTTTTCAAGAAATAACAAGTTGAAGCAAAGTATGAAGTACAAGAACAAATCACTTCAGATACCAGTTTGCAACAGACATTACTTCATATTTCTAGAAAGTAAAATAATGAAAAGATCAAAGTCATCACAACCAATAAAAGTGATCAGGAAGTTGTTATTCAAGGTAGATATGGAAAGAACCATCATGTTTTCAAACTACAGTGATCACATTCCATTGAATGAATGAGTACAAATATTGATACATGATCACTTTAAGTAATTCAAAAGCACATCCAGGCTATGATATCAACTAATCAAAATAAAGAGACAGATACAAAATTCAAGTATTGATCATCCTCTACCATTTACATCTGAATACCACAGTTTTCATCAAGACTACCACCATCAAATATAGCAACAGATGACAGAATGACAGGTACAATATCTTTCAAAGTAAATATTACTTCCAGCAGTTGATTCTTAAAATACAAGCTACAAAGCTTGAAACAAAAGGGAAACTTGGTTCTGTTACAAGTATTATTCATCCAACTTAAAGACACAGTTGTAGCCTGAGTAAGTGAAAAGTTTTCAAAATACAAATTTTTAAAGAACAAATCTCTGTAGGGGTTCATATTTTTAGAAAAGAATATCAAAAGTTCAAATAATTGTGATGTGTACAACATCTTTGAAAGTATATCATAATTAATTTAAAGGAAATATATAGATTATCAAGAAAGTCTATCAACTGTCAAGTTATGAAGGTACAAGATCTAATAAAGGAATATTTCGATCACACTTTCTCTACAACAATGATAATTCTTTGAGCTTCAAGTTTGAGATGCCATCTTATGTTTTGCGAGTCCAAGATTTCATAGTCAACTTTTCAATTACTTAGCACAATGTACATTTAAGATGAATGCCTGGGTTACTAAATATCATAGTTTAAATAATGAGGGAATACAGTCTGTAGAAGCCAAATCAATATATAGTAAATAATGCACAGAGAAACAACATATGTCGTGGTATAGATTTACAAGAAAATCCATGGAAACCTTGTTGCAACCCAAAAGAAACATTACAGTGAAACCTCATTTGTGCCATCAGAACTCAGCTCAACACATGGAGCTCAATTACAAATAATGGCAATTATTGAAAGAACACAACATTCAGCCCATAATAGTCAAAAGCACCAGAGGAATAAGAAGATAACATGTATGAATAAAAATCCAAGAAAATTACCAGGTTTGATTTTAAAAGGGGCAGAAGAACAAGATACAACGTCCCATGAATCTCGACTTGGTTATTCCTTCGTTTTCATGATGGCTAGTGAGGATAAATGCATAAACCACAAAAATATTGAAAAACCCAATGGCGAATAAATAGGTCAAAACATAAGGCAGAAACCCTAATGATTAAAAAACATAAATAGAGATACTCACCTTTAGGTCAACATGGAGAAACTCTGAGTTACATGTCAAATACAACAAAATGAGCTAAGGGAAGTTCGAGACCCAGTCAAAAATGAAAATTTTGTTCTCTACACCTTCAAAAGTAAAGAAATTTACATAGGGGAGTGTTAACATCAACACAGACGGCTACGACTAAAATTACAAAGTTTCTTCTTTTGACAATGGTGTTAAGATTTAGCCCATCACCTCCATCGTATGCCAATTACAAGCTACAGAAGCAATAATATTGGAGCAAGAAACTCACCATATTCAGAAAGACATTGTCGAAACCCTCAGATTGAGTAGAAAACAAAGTGAGCATGACGATCACATAAGCTCTTCTACCCCATTTTATAATAAAATATAGGTATTAGTGCACAACGAAACCCAATATTTCAACTATTTACAAATGGTTTCTAATAGAAATGGAGGAGTTGAAGAAATCACCCCACAATGTGATTACCGGCATGGATCTCAACCAAAACCAAGCTCGACATCTTATAAAATTTAGTCTCCCTCTTGCAGAGCTCGAAAAAAGAGCAAAAATGAAAAAATGTGCAAGTAATTCCAGATTCAAAGTCTCGTGAGTTCATAGAGAACCAGTTTCAGTACAAAATGTAGCACAAAACTTACATAGTGAGCTTCAAAGGGATGTCGAAACCCAACTCGAAATCAAAACAAATATGAATGGTGGCAAATACAACTAGATTTCGAAGAAAGAAAAAAATCAAAAGTATCTGTTATCCAAAATTCACCCCTCAAGGTAATTTTGATAACATGCATCAAATTATTTAGTCCCGAGCAAGTAGATTGATTCAAGGCCCGAAATCGTGTTTTTGGGGCCCCCTCGGCTTCTCTCTAACTCTCCCATCCAAGAAGAAATCCCAACGAGTTAGAAAAAATGGAAAAAATGCAAAAAATAAGGTTGCAGGATTGTTTTAAAGCATTTTGGGTCTGAAGGGTTTGGGTCGTACCAGTTCGGGTCATACCGAGGTTCGTCGTACCAATTTCGGCCGAAATAAAAAGAAAATCAGCTAAGTCAGAAATTTTTGTCCCAGGCGGTCCACGAGACAGTTGGGACATCGGGACGTGAAAAGCCGAAAAGGCCGAGAGTGGAAAAAATCGTCAAGTTTTGTTTCGCGCAGTTTGGGACAAGTACAGGACAAAAAGTACGCTATGGACGTGAACCAGCCGATTCGCCAAAAGATAGTCCATTTTGGGCAGTTCGGAGATTTTTCGTCCGGGACAGTCGGGACAAAGGTACGCGCAGGATGCGTGGGACGCGAAAAGGTGAAAAGGCTGCAAAAGGGACAAGGAAGCCGGAATCAGCCAATGCAGGAGGTTTTCATCCAGGACAGCCGGGACAAAAGTATGCGAGGGACGCGTGGGACGTGAAAAGCCGAAGCGGTCGAAGACAGAAGAGAAAAAGTCAACATTTGACCCATGAACTTCAAACGGCCATATCTTTTGACTCCAAGCTCCAATTTTTGGCTCGATATCTTTTGCAATATTTGGCTCATCGATTAATGCTCATTCCGTCAAATGACGAGAAAATGCCCGCAGACCCAAAATAGCTGCCCCGCACTCGAAGGCCATAAATTTTGCATTTATGAACAAAATCACACAAAATTGGTACCGTTGGAATCATGGATCCGAGCCCAAACACACAAGCAATCAAGAAATTCTAGATTTGATGAGAAATCGGTGGGGATTTTTATAAAACGTGGCTGGGTTCGAAATGGTGTTTTATTTGGTAGTTGGGAGTGCAATAAAGAGGCATGGTCATCATCCTTTCTCTCTGCAGCACTGGGACAGTATGGGGATAATTTTTCAAGTAATATACAATCATTTTACTCCATTTAATTCCTCTTACAGGTGGTTGAAGGACAGATATCGGGATTTCCATTTTCCCTCTCTCTCTCTTCTCGTTTTTTCTATAAATTAGAGTGTTGGGCTCATTGTAAAAGGAGGTAGTTTTTGTAGCAAAGCTCTACCAAAATTTCTTTGTGAAGCCAATGTGTTATAGGCCCTTGTAGTGGACTCCTTGCATGGTGATCCAGGCCATTTTCTTGTAATAGATTGAACTGTGCATGTCATGAAGCAATAAAATACAAGTTTGTGGATGTATCTTCCCTACTATGTTTTCTTGCATTCTTCTTGCCCCTCCAATCTTAGTTACAAGAATATTGTGTCTATTATTATGTTCTTGTAGGGATCCATTATCATTGTGTATGTTTCAAATATTGTTGTGAATGCATTTTTCTAGATTGTGGAGAACTGTCATCACCCCTTCTAATGTGCATTTTGCTTCTTTATCTCACACATTGGGAGACTACTCTCACACCCCTTTTTCGGTGTATCACCGCTTTAGTGTAGGCTTTCATTTTATGCATTCTCTCTCCTGGTCCCTTGGAAATTTAGATTAGAATAGATAGTTTTTACCTGCATTAGAGTAGATTGTGGCAAGTTGTTTAGCGGTAAGAACCAACTTTCTCTAGAGGTCTATCTCAAGTAGCAAGTCCCACAACATGGAGATAGTACCAATGTTATCCAATCACACCGTAAGTTCAAGTATATGCACTTATGAATACATAAGGGTGCTATGATTCGGTGATAATGAGTATCACAAGAACGCAGAGAATTTGGAGAATCTACATTAAAAAAAAAACTTCACGATTAAAAGAGTTCAAAAAAATGAACCAAGCACAGAGCTCGAAAGGAGAAAAATAAAATAATCAAAGGTACTCTAGGTAATGAAAACCCATTGAGGCCCAAGAATGATAAACTAAACAATGGCGAGCTTCAATGATCTCCCAGCATTCAACTCGAGCTCAAAATGAAATGATGCGAGAGCCCGAAATAAAAAAATTCAACCATCTCTATAAAATTGTGAATAAAGTTGAAATAGTCAAGAATGGAAGCAAGTTTCACGTCAAAATATTCACAATAAGAAAGATCCAAAGAATAAAGTGAACTCGAAGCATAGGACGATGGCAATCTAGAGAAAATTCACTAGCGCTTCGCCCTCCAAAACATAGATGCATGCTAAATGATCAAATTTTAGGTTACAAATAATCATTTTCACCAACTTAACCAAATTCAAATCTAACTCAACCTAAATAGATGATCAAGGGTCGAGGATCAAAGTACAAAGATGAATGGTGCAAGATGATAACCCAAGCCAACCACCAAGTAACGAATCAACGGTTCAAGATCAAAAGAGATAAAATGGTCAAGGATGAAGACAAAATACACAATCAATGCAAAGTTAGATGCTCGAGAAGATCAGCATTTGAGATCACAAAGTGTATCACCTTGTTCCCAACTCAACCATAGTGGAACCCATCTCGTCACAATATAGGAATCGACAACTCGGATGAAGCGGTGCTTCAATCAATGACTAAAGATCAGTTAGAAATCAATGAAAACTCACAAACCAACCACATTTGTAAGTAACGTACATGTTTAATCCACATTGAACCCTAACTTAACTCAAGGTTAAGACCACTAACATGCAATCACAAGGGTCGAGTCATCATCACGAGGGGGTTGGCCCCATATTTTATAAAATTATTGGCATTAACCTATTAACAATTCCCAAACTATAGTCCAACCCCATGATGAAATGTTGACCAAAATGATTAGAAAAATGCAAGCGATTACCTTATATTCTATATGGTCAATCAAAAGGCCTAATAATATTGTTAGGATTATATTAATCAAAGGGGCCAAACAAAACATTATGCACGCAATGGTGATAAAAAAGAAGGCCAAAACACATTATAACTCATGCCATGATTATTATGCCAAATGAGACCCATGACTATAGTCTAACCAATTTAACAAAGTGGTCCCCTTTCCAACCCATGATGACACCAAAAGTTTAACATGCATGACTATGTAAAGTCAAAGGAAACAATATTCCTACAATAATCTAAATTACCTTAATATCCATGAATAGTAGAAAGAGACACAAGTGGAATCCATTCATGCAAGGGAGTTTCTTTTACGTCATAATCATGGTGGTCCCAGATTGTGAAAATTGGAGGTTAAATAACTATATACACAAAAATTGGTTACTCCAATCAATGTCCCGTGTTCATTTACTTGTTATATTCTAAAGTAACCCGATGCACTTTTGTATCACTAATTCTCTCTTAGGGTATTAATTAAATATCTAATTAAAATGCCTATCCTAAGTTTGTTCCACCCCATTATATTTCACCCATGGATAATTAAACATTAACCATGTAATTATATCTTCTACATTTATTCCACTTCTACTTATTCACCCCATATCACTTCCCAACCTCTCATGCTATTATTATCCATCCATCCCACCTATTTCTCCTCTCCTGGAACCGTGCAAGCAGGATTCTTCCCATATTTGAGTTAGAGGGATAATATTCTTATCCTCACAACTCATCCCTTTTCACCACTTTGGGAGTCTATTCCCTGATCGGCACCGACCGTTTCTTGATCGACACCGATTTTTGGAATGGCGCTGATTTTACCTCGGTCGGCACCGACTATAAATACACGACCTGAACTCAGTTCTGGTTAGATGGTAGAGACTTGAGAAATAGTGAAAAACTTGAGTGAATCTTGAAATTATCAATTGAGAGAAGGTGAATTCTGTCCAGATCAATCCCGGAGAGGTGCACCGTTATTTTGCCCATGTAATATCGATATCACTTAGGTTCTTCAACCTCTGGGTGACTCCATTTCTCCCTCCACCTCTAACATCTAACATTATGCAAAATAAAAATCTAATATAATATCCATAGGTGGATTCAATAGCATTGAAGTCGGAAGAAATAAATGTTGAAGGGAAGTGGGCACTACATCCCCCTTCCCTTAGACTCAACTTCCTCCCGGAAGTCATGGGAACAGTGTGGAAATTGATCTCATAGAAATGTAGCATCCTCCCAAGTAGTAGCATTCTCATCATACTGTCCCCTTTGGACTCAAACCTAGTTAATCTATCTCGCCTCTAAGGCCTAGAGTCCTGCACTTTATAATACATATGGGCTCCACTATCGCCTGCCCCTGATACTGCACCTTGAATTCAGTCTAGTCTAATATGTGAAAAGGATCGAAATATATCTCCTAAGAAAAAAACTTGAAACACATCATGGATGTAAGAAAAGATAGGTGGCCACGCTAGATGATAGGCCAAGGGATCGATATGCTCCAAGATCTTAAAGGGACCCATAAACCTAGAAGCAAGGTTAGAACCTTTTCCTTAATGGATATGGATCTTATGTTGTCTAACACAAAGAAATACCTTCGTGCCTATCTCATAAATACGATCTGTCTATGCTGGTCCACATAGTTCTTTTTCTGTCCTACACCTCATGCAATCTCTACCTGATCAAAACAACATGCTACTCCATGTCCTACAATAATGTTGGCCCAAGAGAAACCTTGTCCTCTAACCTGTCCCAACTAAGAGGTGTCCTGTACTATCTGCCATAAAGTTCCTGAAAAGGAGGCATGCCTATCGAACTCTTGAAGCCATTGTTGTAGGAAAACTCCACCAAGTATAGGTACTCCTCCCATCTCAACTATTCATCCATAACATACATCCTAAGCATGTCCTCTAAGATCTGATTCACCCACTCAGTCTATCCATCTATCTCAAGTTGATATGTTGTGTTGAAGTTGATCCTTGTCCGAGAGCATGTTGTATGGTGGTCCTGAAGTGGGAGGTTTACAAAGTATCACCATCACAAATGATCTTCCGTAGAATACCATATAATCTAAAAATCTCATCAAGATACACCTATGTTACTACACTAGCTATTAAGGTGGTATTCACGGAGAAAAATTATCCACCTTTGTCAATTTATCCACCATTACCATGATAGCGTTGTGGTGGTATCTCGACATCGGTAACCCAATAATGAAGTCCATGGAAATGGTGTCCCATTTTCACGGTATGGTGTGAGGAAAAGAAGGCCAGGCTGGATGTTGATGCTCAGCCTTCACCCTCTCGACACTCTAAACAGCGTGACACAAACTGGGACACCTCTTTTACAAATCCTCTCTAATGGTACAACCATCTCAAGGTGGCTTGCATCTTCTTCACCCTGGGATGTGCTTAATAAGGTGCATGGTGAGCCTCTGTCAAAATGTCCTGTCTCAAGCCTCCATCTGTAGGAATATATATCCTACCTCTATGTTTGAGAAGACCATATGAATCTAATGAATATCCGTCAAATCTCCCCTCAAGGGGTCTCTGAGACTCAATCTCTACTCTAGCTGCAAGGTAGAAACTATCATGAGGAAAGCTGCTTTGCAAAATCTCGCTCCGAGATCTGTACCCATTCAAGTAGCCATATCCACATGTATCTATCTACTTAGGGCATCAACAACCATGTTTTCCTTCCCCTTCACATGTTTTAACTCTATATCGTACTCACATAGAAACTCCATCCAACGTCACTGACGAGCGTTGAGATTGGGCTACATGAAGAGGTGGCAAAGACTCAAGTGATTAGTCCTTAGTGTAAACCTCTCGACCAAGAAGGAAGTTTCTCTACAACACTAAGGCATGCACAACTGCTGCAAGCTCAATATCATGAGTTGGATAATTGAGCTCATAATCCTTGAGTTTGCGAGACTCAAATGCAACTACTCTACCCTCCTGCATCAACACACCTCTAAGTCCTGCCAAAGAAGCATACGTGCAAACATAGAACTCACCTTGAGGATATGGAACTATAAGAAAAGGTGTTGTCATGTGACATTCCTTTAGTTTCTGAAGGCACGCTCACAACTATCGACCATAAAAACTTCTTCCCTTTCTGCTGAAGGAAGTGATGGGGTATGCAATCTGAGAAAAGTCCTAAACAAATCTCCTGTAATATCCTACCAAACCCATGAAGTTGCACACCTTGGTCACACTAGTGGGTGATGGCCAATCCATGATAGCTCGAATCTTGGAAGGATCAACTGCGATACCTTCCCCAGAAATAATGTTGCCCAAATCGCACCTCTGTTTAAAAGAACACACACTTCTCCAAGTTCCGATAAAGATGTTGCTCATGAAGAAATTGAAGAACCTGGAAAAGGTGTTCCTCATGCTCCTCATGCGTACATGAGTAAATCAGAATTTCATCAAGGAAAATTAGCATGAAGCAATCCAAAAATGTCCTGAATACCCCATTCATCAAGATCATGAAATCTTTGGGGACATTCGTCGAGACCAAAATGTACCCCGTGAACTCGTAGTGGCCATATCTCATACATAAGGCGGTCTTATGAATATTTTCCTCTGTGATCCTCGGTGATGATACCTAGACTTAAGATATATCTTGGAGAAAATTGTGCCCCCTTCATCCGATCACATAAATCATAAATGCGTGGGATGGGGTAATGATTCTTTATCATTACTTTGTTCGAGTTGGTGGTAATCAATACACAACCGTAGAAATATGTCCTTCTTCTTTACAAAAATCACTGGTGCACCCCAGGGGATACACTAGGATGGATTTGGAATTTCCTTAGAGGGCCCCCAGGATGCAACTTGAGCTCATAGAGCTTAGGGGTGGTCATCTGATAAGGCATTCGTGATATAGGATCTACACCTAGAAAGCAGATCTATGTCAAAATCTATCTCACATGGGGAGGTAACCTGGTAGCTCCCTAGAAAAACATCAGCAAACTCTCTCAAAATGATATGTTCATCAAGGGATGGTAAACTAGACTCATCCTCGATCTTTTACTAACCGTAACAACATACATTTGACAAGCTCATCGCACACACTACTTAAGTTGCATAGCAGAGATGGCGTGAATGGAAATGGGACCTGCTAACCCCTACTATCACTAACTCAACTCCTAGATCATCTCGCAAACGCAATACTCTTATGTTAACAGTCACTCTAGCTCGTGTTCGAGACAACTAGTCTATGCCCAAGATGACACCTTAAGAACCCAAAGGAAGGATGAGAAGATATGAGGTAGTGGTGAAGCGTCCCGAATCCAATTAAACACTCCTTAACTAATGAGTCTACAAAAATTTTGACTCCCAAAGCCATCTCAACATCCCAACTACAACCTTGCCTTTTACGCCACCAACTGCTGACAACTTTGTACCATGGATGGTGTAATAAAATAATCATATGAACCGAGAATCAAACAATATAGAGGTAGAAATACCACCAATACTACATGTCGTCTCTATTATAGTACTCTGGTGCTCAACTTGGTGGTTCTCAACCATGGCGTAGATCTGATGGATCTGTCCCATGTCGCCAATAGTAGGCTCTGATATCTACATCTTACCCTTGTTGCTAGGGTTTTGTGGGAAATCTCTCTAATGATGTCCAACAACGTCACAACCATAACAACTTCCTGGTCCTCTCCGGTGCGATGTGGGTCCAGTCAATACTTTAGAGGTTTGTGTTGTAGATCCAAATGATCCAGCCATGGACTCTTTGAGGTCCTTGTTGATGAGCTCCTATGGAATAAGATCTCGGTGCAACTTGTGTCTGATGGGACCCCTCGGAGGAGGCCCTATACTCTACCCCCTCGTGCGTCGAATGTTTGAGGTATATAAGGTGGGGAGGTTTTGTCACCGATGCTACTAAGGTGGATGTTGTAGTGGGCTGAATGAAGTCTTTCCTAAACTATGTCCACCATGAGGACGAGGAATAGACCCCCTCAATATTCTATCCTACATCTGCTGGATGTGGCTCTGAACTCTGTCTCTAGCCTGCTATGTCTTCCCGTGTGTCTCTATGTAATATAGGCCTTCTCCATGGCCTCTACTAATGTTTGTGGTAGTTATTATGTACCGTACCACCCAAATCCAAATTTAAGCCCGAGATGAACACCGTGAATCTGTGATCTCACTCATCCCGCATATAGTTGACATATTGGAGTAGGTCCAAAATCGACTCTCATACTCGGATACAGTCATAGATGCTTGACGAGTCATGGAACTTGTCTACCCTTTGTTGAGTAAACCTCCGGGTAAGTACACCTTCGAACCGCTCCTCAAATATCTCCTTAGTAACTATCTCCGAGTCAACATGGAGCATTTTCTCCTCGAGTCCTTCACTAGACTCCTACTCCATCCCTCAGAAGATGGATCACAACACGAGATTTCATGTTGCTAGTACAAGGGGCGAGCTTGAAGTAACCACTCAAGCTCACCAACCGAGCCTCTTCTTGAAAACCACCTGTATCTCCAGAATAGTGAGATGTCCGTAGCTTCAGGATCTACCTAAAATGGTCTGCAGCTGAAGACTGATGAACCCTATGCCTCTCTACATGCTCCTCTCTCTGTCTAGGCCCTCGAGATCTGTCTCTATATCCTAAAATCCTTTCTCCATGTCTCCTCTATGGTGACTCTGCTCCCACCGGCTCCACGTAGAATTTATCTGCCCTATGTTCTTTGTTGTGTCGAGGAGATGCGTGAGCCTCCACTGATGGCTCCATATCATGTTTAGCAAGTCGTCCTCCTAAGGACCCTTCCCATATAACATCATTGACATCCTGAAGCGTCTGTAAAATTTGAGCTAGAATGGTCGCTCACTGACCTAATTTGGCGGTAGAAAATCTAGGTCTATGTGAAAGGACACCTCATCTGGTCCGCACCTCCTACACAGACCAAGGTGAGAGTTAGTTCATTATTTTATGTCTTGTTTCAGTTTTCTAGATTTTCTAAATTATATAATTATCATACAGTGTGCTTTTCTAGGTTTAAAAGGAAACAATTTTGCATTAGGTTAAACATTCATGTCTCCTGTTTTCTAGTGTTTCCATGGGTCCAAGATTTGAACCCACCACTCTGATACTAAATGTAATGCCCGCAAAGATGACATTATAGGAACACACTAACACCTAACACTTATCCAGAAAATTGTGACTAATATTTTTTTGGTTTAAGTTAAAAGGTTAGGTTATAAGGGTGTTAACCCTTAGGCTACATTAAATTAACTTACACCACTAATCTCAACTTTACGATTGGAGAACCAGGTCTAGTTAAATGATTAAATATTCTTAATTTACTTTGCATGTAAGGTCGATTAATTAAAATTCATTTAGTAAGGATCCCTAATTTAAACTACTTGGTTAAGTTTTTTCTCCTCTTTAATAAGAATCAAACCCAAAAAGGTTAACCTTATTACTTAGTTATTTTAAATTCATTATCCTACTAACTTAGATTTTTTTTTAACTTCGTAAAGCTCGCTAGGAACTAGCAATGACTTTGCATCCTAAGGCAATTAAATGGCCCCATTCACCCATCTACACACACCTTAAAAATTTGTTTAAAACATTTAAAATTATATTCCTACCAAACAAAAGTAGGGTTGATCCTCCACCCTTAGATCAAATCAATTATGACCACTAGATCCTAGGGTTCCAAACTAACCCTAAAATCCTTAAGCATTCTTATTAAAACCTCTTCTTACCCTATTCTCCTCATTTGGTCTATTTTCTTTTGTTAAAATTGCAGGTTGGAGAGAAGGAAGCCATGGGAGCAAGAGAGGAAGAACTATGGAGGAGTCTATAAGGAGATCAAGCTTAGATTAGTTTAGTTTTATTTTTATCATTATAATTTATTTCATTCAAGGATTGAAGGGGTTTTCCTTTCCAAATCGGCTTTATTTCAAGCTCTTTGTTTTTGGGGTTCCGTAATGGGGCGAACCCTATCCCCATTAATATAAATGAGAAATTATGCTTTTAATTTACCATTTTTAGATTTAATTGCTTTATACAATAAGATTTGAGCATTATTTGATTGTTGGTAATTTCTTGGGTAAATTTATAAACTTAAAATTTAGTATATACAAGTTAAAAAATTACATAGGTGCGGATTCGAGAAGTTATACAATAAGTGATAGAACCACCACCTAGATCAGGCTGGTGGTCTTGGGACCACCACCATCCCTAGGTGATAAACCATGGACCGCCACCTTACGAAGTGGAGGTTACGAGATCTTCGATCTTCACGGGGTGGCGGTCTTGTTTCGATAAAAAAACCTAAAATTCGGAGTTTTATCAAAACCAAAAGTCACTAATATGTTTAAAAATACATTTTGAGCTTGATTTTATGCACCTAAAATTTCCATCCGTAAGGTTTAGTTCCATTTGTTCGTTTTTAGTTAAAATTATTCATTTAAAACATTTTTGAATCTGATAGTGGCACTAACAACTACAAGATCTATGTCATTTTTACAACTAAATTTCTTGCAAGTCCCAAAGTAACAAGGATCTAAATCTACTTCTAGTATTATTATTTTTACTTACTACAACATGCAACATATCAAAATAACCATACACTTCAATTTTGTTGTCTCCTTCCTTTTCCACTACAACTTATATATTGAAAATATCTTAAATCAACATTGCTCTATATTCAAGTTTACTATACATAAATTTTTAACATCTTACAATTTCTATATTTCTTCTTCCTTATTAACAATAATACAACCTCACAATGAAAGTAAAATTTCTTTCTCACAATACAACTTTCAACTAAACTTTTACACAAGATTTCCATTTTGAATCTTTTCTTTCCATACTACAATCTAAGGAGAAGGAAAATTTTACAACTCTTCAATGAACTTCTTCAAATAATGTTACAACTTACAATACAACATATTCTTTTAAAACAAAATGCAAAATTACAATCTTCCACCTTGAGTGGGAAAACAAAAGGCTTCTCACAAGAAGGAATTTCTTAAGGACTCCAACAAAAGCTCCAAGCTTCACAACACCAACAAGAGAGCTCCTTCATGATTTTCTTGATCCACAAAAAAATGGGGGGAGAGGCAACACTCTCCACCCAACCAAAATATCCAATGAGGAGGAGAAGCCATCCTCCTCATTGGCCCTCGAGCCCCAACCACATTACAATGAAAAGTGGATCCAACACATGGAAACAAACAAGCTTCCACTACACAAAACAAAATATTTCACCACCATTTTAACCACATTCAACTCAACTACAACACAAGAAGGAAAAATAACAAAAATAAATAAGGCTTAAAATGAAAGCCAAAGGAGCAAGAACCTATGGGGAGGCTAATTATGCCTATAAATTAGAAATGGGTTCCCACCTTAAAAACCTCCAATACTTAACTCACAAACCCTACATACTCTTATACCTCCCTTAAGTACCTCTTATCTTTTCCCACATACTCTTATGCCTTGCTCAATCTCTTATGCCTCCCTCATAAAAGAAACAAGTAATAAATGCAAATAGTCCTTGTCAAGGTGGGGCACCCAACCCAAACTCCCTCCAAAACATTAAATAACTCTTCTACCTCCCTACATTAATTCTTCCTATAGTCCTCTCCTACAACACATATAGGCAATCTACCCTAGCACCAAACAAGCATTCCAAACACTCAAACAAAAATAAGGACACAAACACAAAATAAAGGAATAACATAAGCAAGAGTAAATCTTCTACCTTTCCTTAGTAGAGCTTGTTCCAAGAGTCGATTTCAAGCTTCTTAAAACCCAAGAAATAACCAACAAGCTCGAACAAAGACCACAAGCACTCCAAAATCCTCTAACTCCCAAAAATGCAAGAGCACAAAATAATGAAGTAACCCCCAATCAAGCAAAATAACTTCTATAAATAGCAAAGGGAGAGAGGAGGGTGAGGTGGCTCCATGTAGAATGCCACATCCCTCATCCTCAAATCCACCTCACAATTCAACCCTCAACCCCAATGGATAATAAATTAGTGGGTGAAAGGAATGACAAGTTACATACAAAATCCAAGCCCACACCCCTAAGGAAAAATTAAATACCTATATAAGAAAAGTGCAACAAATTTCACTTTTTGACTTACAAACACTTCGTGGGGTCTAGTTTTTACCCCCAATCCATAGGTAGGGTTGGCATAGCAATTTAAGAGGTGTGGGACATGTGTAACTTGTCCCACAAGCCTTCAAAATTGGTCCCTTACGGCCAAATTCGAATTTTCATGAAGGGGTAGAGTGTATAACACTCAAGATCCCAAGCACTTGAATCTTACAACACAAAACCCAAGAGCCATCTAGTCTAATAAATGAACTTCTTTTGGTCACATCTATAATTAGTTTAGGAAAATATTAATTAACTTTTATTGAGACAGTCAAATCTATTAGTGTAAAGGGGAAAGAATACATCAATTTATAAATAATTAAAACAAGGAAATTACATCACTAGAAATCACATACTACATCAAATAAAGGAAACTAAATAAATTACAATACATAACCCCTTGGTCATAATTTCCTCCTAACAATAATTTAAACACACAAACAAATATAGGTTGTCATGGTGACCTTGGTTGAATTCACTTAGCATTCAAATTTGGTTGGTCTCAATCCCCCATTGTTTATTGTGAATATATTTACCCGTAAAACACATAATACCTCCTTCGGCCTCGTGATTGTATCAAAACATCCAAGATAAAATATGTAGTACAAATCTAAAATCATCTTCATATGTATCAAATAATCGACTAGGCAATTACGATATCATTTACAATTTCTAACATCTTTATTCTACATTTCATCCATGTCAAAATGATCACAAAATTAGTTCAATTATCAAGGTCTACTCAATGTGATGAAAATATCGCGATTCAAATATATATATATATATATATATATATATATATATATATATATATATATATATATATATAACCATGTCGATCAACATATAAACATCAATATAAAGTGTCTCTAATCAACCAAGCACATCATATATGAATTGAAATCAACAACAATGAAGTATCTCTAACATCTAACATCATGCAAAATCAAAAGATATTATAATATCCATAAGTAGAGTCAATAGTATCAAAGTCAACAAAATTAAATGTCGAAGGGAAGTGGGTACTACAGCCATGGATCAAGGGAACCCCATGGAGGATTCTTCTTGGATCCAATGTCCAAGAAGAAGGGGATTCCATCCAAATGGATCCTCCTTTACAATAGTTGAGTCTTACATTTAATCATGCATCCTATTTATTTCATTTCAATGCAAACATATACCCTAGATATGGTTTGAGATCTATTAGTTCTCTATATTTTTTTGTGTTTTCATTTATGGGGAAGAAACCCATTTTTTAGATCAAGAGTTGAATATATAAATATCCCTTTATGCAAGTTGGAATATGGGGCCAAAAATCCTACACAGTCCACATAGGTTGAATCTGCATTTGGTAAAATTTTAGATCCATAAGAGCCAATGGTTTTTCCAGAAACACGTTTTTAAAAAAAATTGTCCACGCACAAGTAGTGACGTGACACGATCTCTTGACCGACTGTGGTAACCTCTATGTTACCGAAGTTGGTTCCACCACCAACACCGGTTTCGAGGCATCGGTATATTTTAGATTTTATTTTAAATACAAACGATATTGGATTTTTACCAAGAGTAACTTATTATTCAATTTCATGATAGCATAACAATGATCTCACGAATAACTCGATTCAAGCAAAAGCACCACGATGTCTTCTAACTTTGAAAAAAATACAATTTATGGAGTATATAGTGATCGATGTCGGCCACAAGAATACCGATAGTAGTTTAGTCGTTGGCGCTTGATTCTACATCAATTGAGTCTAATTTTATGAATTTTAGCATATATTCTAAATTTAGTTATTTCTCACTTTTCTAAATGACATTTCCAACAATAATACATTACATTTCAATTTTTTTAGAAAGTTATAATATCAATTAAGTTTAAATCTAACCTCGGAGTTAAAATTTAAATACTATAACTAGGAAATAATGACGGATGTCTCAGTCTTTGTGTACACCGACTAGTTCCGTCCTTTGTGTAGGCCAGAGAGCTCTAAAAATGAATGTTTGAAGGAAAATAGCTATCAAGAGATAACTTTAACTTTACATATATCAAAAATAGAGAGTGTTTAATTGTTTCAAACTAAAATAAAGCTATGACAACATTTCCAATTCATTTTGTGATCAAACATTAAAATTTACAACTTTCTTTTCTTTCAACACAAGGTAAAATTTAAACATGATATCCATTCTAATTCATTCATTTACATACAAAAATTTAAAGAGAAAGGAAAATACACATTCTTTAATGATTTTTATTCAAATATGATATTCCACCTTAAGTGGAAATTACAAGAAACATTTTCTCACAAACAAGGATTTCTTTGGAATTTACAAAAGCTCCAAGTTCCAATTATTAAATAAGAGATCCATCATGTCTTCACTTTAATAAAAACAAAAAAATGGGGAGAGGAAACACTCTCCACCTAACCAATAATTCAACGAGGAGAAGAAACAATCGTCGTCATCGACCCATGAGCCCCAACCAAAATGTAATAAAAGATGGATCCAACTCATGGAAACTAAAAATGTTTCAACATCGAACACGAGAATTTAACAACTATCTAACACACATTCAACCCAAGATTACAATACAACAATGCAACTTATCAAAATACTCAAGGCTTGAAATGCAAAGCTAATTGAGCAAGGATCTATAGGAGATCACTTATGCCTCCCAATGGGTTTAGGTTCCCACCTTAAATCCCTCTAACATACATCTCAAAAATCCTCTGAGAACTCTTATTTCTCCCTCAAGATCCTCTTATGCCTCCCACATTCTCTTATGCCTCCCTATAATCTCTTATGTCTCCCTCAAAAGAACCAAGTAAGAAATGCAAGCATTTTCTTATCTAAGGTGGGGCACCCAACCCAAATCCCTCCCAAAACATGAAATAAAATATTATGCCTCCCTACAAATAAAATCCCCATAGCCTTCTCCTACACCATACTTAGGCATTCTACCCAAGAACCCAACAAGCATACCAAAACATTCAACAACATACAAATATACACATATAAGAGAAAACAAATAAAACAAGGGTGTAGTTCCTACCTTTCCATGGTAGAAATTGATCAATGGATCACCCATAAAGCTATTTCAAGCTAAATCCAACTTTAACAAGCTTCAAACTCAAAAAAACTCCAAAACTCTCCAACTCCAAAATTACAATAGCACAAATAAAATGAAGTCACCCCCAAACAACAATAAAACTTGCATATATAGAAAAAGGAGAGAGCGTGAGGTGGCTCCATGTAGGATGCCACATCACTTATCCTTAAATCCACATCACAAGTCAAACCTCAACCCTAATTCACAATAAATTGGTGGTTGAGAGGAATAACAAGCCTCTTACACACACAATCCAAACCCACACCCTCTAAGGAAACAATTTAAAACCAATGTAAGAAAAGCGCAATTAATGTTAATTTTGTCTTACAAAACACATAATGGGGTCTATTTTTGACCCCCAATCCATAGGTAGGGTTTTTATAATAGTTTAAGAGGTGTGTGATAAGATTTGTTTGTCCCACAAGCCTTCAAAATGGCCCTCAAGCCCAAATTCGAAATTTCAAGGTAAGGTAGGGTATACAACACTCAAAGTTACTTACACTTAATCAAAATCACATAGTCCAAAAGACTAGCAACTCTAATAAAAGAATCTATTTTTCATATCCCCATATCATTTTATAAACAATGATTAAATTAATTACATCACAACTTAAATCACATACGAGCTACAATTAAATAAAAGAAAAGGGAAGTATTACACACAAATTCCATGGTAAAATTGGAGGTCATCCCCCATGGGGACCCCTAACAATAAAAAAACAAAACAACAACATTACACAAGTTACCATGGTGACCTACGGTGTATCTATATAGTATTCTATTGTAGTTGGTCTCCAATCCCCCTTTTGATTGTTGTGATATAATTACCTGCAAAATCACACAATACCTCCTTCGGCCTCGTGGCCACATCAAAACATCAAAGATAAAATATACGCATATCAATCAATAAACATCCTCATATAACTAAGTCATCATCTCAACTAAACAATGTTATCATTTGTCTAAATTTTCAACATCTCAATTCTATATTTTATCAATATCAACAAGATCACGAGATTAGTTCAAATGCTAAATTATAATCAACATGATGAAAATTCCGAATGTCAATAACATATATTCCAACAACACATCATCATCATCAATATAAAATGTCTCTCTATGCATCTAAGAATCCACGCAATCATACTATGAATCACAATCCATCAATAATCAGAATATCTCTATCATCTAACATCATTCTAAACCAAAATGATATAATAACATCCATGTCTATAGTCAACGATGATTGTAATAAAAATATAATAAATGTTGAAGAGGAGTAGCAAGATACAATGTGTTTCTCACATGTGACGTACACAACCCAAATGGATTCAAATATGATCTTTATAAAACAACCGTGGGAGATGCATAGCCTATCTGAAAGCCCCCAATAGCTAAAATCATGCTTACCCCATCTATTACAAGACCATATGGATGTTTTTGTATGGGTTGTAAGACCCCAAAACCTAATTTTTTTTATTTCTCTTAGCATTTCCATTATAATTAAGTTCTATCTCATTTGACCAATATTGACCTCTCATTAATGTTTAGATTAAAATCAATTCATATTGTTGAACATTTTAAAGGGAATTCTTTATTGGATTATCATGTTTGTGTTGTTGATGAGCCTATAAAAAATTGTTGACAATTGATCCCTTTCAATGCAGCAAAACCATTACTTATGCAAGGAAAAATATGACTTGCTTAATAATCTATATTATAGATTGTATATGTGTAAAATATGTCGTGGAGCCTTAAGTTTATACCTTTGAGATGAATAGATAATCCAATAGTGGAATTCATGTTTACATATTCATGTGAAAACACAACAATTGTTAGTGGCTCATATACAACAATTGACAAAAAAACTCTTAACAATTCGTAGCAAGATACTATTTTACATATAACATTCTAATGGTTTCTTACATTATAATGATTAGATAAGTCGATCATTCAAATTATGTCTCCGTATTCATGATAATTACATGACATCTGAGAAAGTAACTTTGGATGACAACCCATATATTTTGCAGATAACATTTTAGTGATTTCTACCAAATGTTATTTTTATGTCCAATGTTATCTGTATTCATTCATTTTAAGTTCAATTTATAGAGTGGACTAATTCTAATTTAGTATAATATAACAAATGTCAAGAATTTATCTTCTTATTACAAAGCCATATAAATTATCATTTCACATTAAAAACTATTGACTCGGAGTTCTTGTCAAACAAAAGAGTGTTTTGAAGAGATTGACTCAACTAAATTGGGTCACAAGCCATGTTGGTACTAATCGCAATAGCACAAAACAAAAAAAATCTTTAAAAGCTAAAACTAACCTAACAAATATCTCAAAAATATGTTGAAGATGTCACGACACAAATATGTTGAAAATTAACTTAGCACAATCTCGTGAATGAGTTATGATATGTCAGGAAAACCAATGATGCTAGTACTTTATTGATTTCTGTCATGATCAAAACAAATACCTCATCTATATCTCAGTTGTAAAATAGTCGCAAAGAATTGATTTGATCTATTTATTATAGACAGAAAATGTTTTTGGTTTAAGGGGTTGTTTGTTTCTTGTAGTTCTCAAGGGAAATACTCTATTCCAACAATTAAGAAATTTTATTTTGAATTAGCTTTGTAAATAGGATTAAACTGGATCAAGAATCAGCTTTGCAAATAGGATTGACCTGGATTCCATAGAATATTTATACATGTTCTATCTACTATAAATTTTTATAATGAATTTATTCTATGAGTGAATTTTACTTTATGGCGTGGATAGGAGGGGAGAAAAAAGAGCCATTAGCTTGTATGTGGTACGGCAGTTGAACACAAATACTAACCACAATATCTTTGAGCTTGCGCCACTCATCTCCATTTTAAAAATCTATGTCATTATCACTGGTGGACTGCACAACAACATTGTTTGTTAGACAAATGTCAAAAATAGAAAAAGATTGTTTTTATAGAAGAAGCTCTTATAAATGGGGAAAAGTTCATTGCTAATTGAAAAGAAACATTGAAATGATACACTGTTAATTTAGAAAACGAAATGAACAGCATGGGAGCGGAACATAAAGAAATATAATAATGCTTTGCAACATACAGGGGCAATATTCCACCGAGGATGAAAAGGAAAATAATCATTTCTAAAATTCAGCAGTGAGTACATAGCCTAACAAACAACATGGATATGAGGGGAGGAAGGAGAGACATACGATTGCATATGTTACAACCGTCGATAACCAATACTAACCACAGTATCAGCTTGTGCCGCACATCTCCAGTTATAAAATCCATGTCTTCGTTGTTATTGGACTGCACAACAACTTTATATGTTAGATATATCTACACAATAGAAACGAAGAATATTGAGAAGCACACGAAGAAAATTCAATTGGAAACAAGTTTGTTTTACTTAATGACATTAAATTGCAAACGTTTCCAATATATTTTCTACCAGATGTAAAATGCATGTGTGGCTAAAAGAAAATGAGAACGATTTGTGTAACAGAATAATAGTTACACTGAATAATATGCTATTGTAACATTTATGCGGAAATGTGTGATATCTTGTATAGATATATGCGCAAAAATATAGACTTAGAAAAGAAATATCAACCAACCTTGAAATGTCTTGTTTAGATTAATCTATTCATTTTTTCACATCAAAATGTAAGCAACCAAAAATTGACCAACATAAACTACAAAAAAATGTTTTCACTGTTTTAAGAAGCATTAATATCATTTGTCTTTGCAATCAACGCATTCCACAAGATACCTATTTTTTCAAACAATCCATGTTTCTTATGCAAGCTTCAACACTCTGCTTAAATGTTTGTAAAAAACACTTAGGTTTAGCAATGTCAATGCTTCCTTACGTAGAAAATTGAAGGGTCGGTTCAGTCATGCGAGCCCACATTTCAAATCTAACAATCAGGTTACAGGAAGGCTCAACAATGGAGAAGCAAGGTTGGCAAATGAGTGGCCAAACAATGTTAAAGGAGATAAAAGCTCAAGTGGAAAAATGGAGAAAGGCTCAAAGTTTTCGGACTTCACATTTCCGGGGATCTCAGGGAAGCAGACAGTTGAAAAAACAAAGAAAGCTAAATCGGTAAGTCAAAATGGAGCCCAGAACGATTCAACTTGAAGCAAAGGAATGGACTCACGTAAGGCACCACGTGTCACTCGACTCAATTCCAAAAAGTTAAAGGAAAGAAAAAAATCGCGGACGATGCCAAGTGTCCAACCATCGCAACTTCAAGGAGGAAAGAAAGGGGTAAAATCTTGGAAGTGCATAGGGTTTCCACATGGAGCTCACTACAGAGGTCCCACCCGAAAAGGGGTTTTGACATTATATATAGTGTGGCCCTTTACTCACCTAAAGAAACGAAGCGGCGGGCGGTGGAAGCCTCCACGTGTCTCTTCGGCGCACTTTTGTTATGAGGCTTAAAAGGTAGGTCCCCAAATGAGCACAGGCTCTCCATGTGTCTAATGCCTGAAAAAGTTTCACCAGCCGTTGAAAATTCTAAGAACCAACAGAAGCCTCCACATGCCTCATTGGCACAACTTCGAAGGTAAATCCAAAGGTAGGTTCCAAAACGTGTGCTGGCCCTCCATGTGTCTAGGGTCCAACATTGTTGTTCCTAAATAAAAGGGACTTAGCTAAAGCAAAAATAAAACAACAAAGGCTCGTGGACAATGCCAAGTGTCATCACGCCGCATTCCCGAGGACCCTAAAAGGCAACAAAAATATGAAGACCGCACGTAACACTCGACCTCAACCTTGGATGGCCATAACTTTTGACTGGGAGCTTAGATTTGAGCAAGAGAGAAATTTTTGGAAAGATCTCAACATCTGCTACTCAATTATAACTTGATATCTTCAAATTAGCGGGACTAAGTTATTAAAAATGAAAAATGTAGTTTGTTATTTTTGAGGCTATCAGGCTTCTCACCTACCACCGAAATGAAGTATGGGATTTCTTTCTTACCCAACAAGGAACAACACATAGAGGTATGGGTTTTGATGTGGAACCCATCATTGTTGCAAGTGAATTCAATGCACTTTTGGGGTGGTTGAGGCAGTTTCGATTTCTTCTCTCCTTTCCCCCTCAAATTCTTCTTATATATTATAAGGAGGGCTACTTTTCTAAATTGTGGATGATTTAGCTTTGCACCCTCCCTTCTTCTCTATTCTACATGTGAATTTGTGGAGTTTCAAGCCTCCCATTTAGATTGTAATACAAATCTTACCTCTTGTCCATTGTAGTGTACTGTATCAACTCTGGAGCAATAATGCATGTCTATGGATGATTTCTAACCCTCTCTATGTTCATTGCACCTCTCTGATCTCTCATTACAATCTTGGTCACCTGTGTATGGTGGTTGTATGCATTTTTATGGTTTGTGTTTGTTTGTAGAGTAGGTGTCCAACATTCCTTTGGTGTATTGCCCTTGTTAGTTTAGGTTTTATTTCTTGCATCTCCTTAACCCTGTCTCAAAGCAAGTTAGAGTAGTTTTTTGAAGTAGAAACTCTCAAATTGTATGTGTGCACTGAATATAGGAATAGGAACCAACCTTCATCCAGAGACTTCTCTCGATTCGCAAAGTCCCAAAATTTTAGAGATGCTCCATGTTATGCAATCACACTAAGATTCTATACCCATCGCGTCATAGACATTCGAAGTCTTGTGATTATGCATCAACAATCCTTATACACAATCTCTTCAATAACGAAAAAGCCACCGTAAAGCCGATAGTTGTTTGAGAATTTCTGAAATATTTCACTACAATTAAAAATTCTTCCAAAACCCTAAACAAAATATGACCATTCCAAAGAGGAAAAATATGTCACAAATCTCAATGCCGGAAGGTATTTATCATGTCGAAATTTGGCCCATACGGTAAAGTTGAAGACCTCCGTAAAAATAAAACCCGCGGCGCCTCATTCCACCATGGCCATAGCTAGAGAATAAACATTTTGTCCTCCCCAACGAATAATTTAATTTTCGGACTTTCATTTATATAGGGCAAAAGTCATCTTTTTATGGGAGCATTGGGTTTTCCTCCTTTCGTAGAGATTAAATTTGACTCCCACCTATGTTTGTCAAAAAAAATTCGAGTGATTGTAATTTTCAATACCACCCTTCAAATACACAAGATAATGTTATTTTTATGAATTATTCTATATTTATAATATAAATTTACATATTTTTTATATAATATTTATACAAATATATATAAAAAATGATGGCCATGTTTTAAATATGCAAGTTGCGTGTGTGACGGTTAGATAAAAAATTTACAACTATTTTACGTCCAAAATCACAAAAAACAACTAAACGGTCATCAAATGTAACTCCTTCCTCCTTCGATTCATTTAATATATTGGTTGGATTGAAAACACATTTTTATTTGAAAAAGAGTTCACGCACATGCGACCGGTGCGAGTTGCTTAACTGGTCGTTGTTCTCAAAAATGCTACCAACACTGATTACACTGCCAACGCCAATTTCTATAAATCTGATGGATTTTATATAAACATATACAAATATATATATATGTAGTAGTTCCACCCAGAAACAATACCAAAATAATAATAAAAAAGAACAATGTTTGTGGGGTAGGTGGGAAAGTGGAGATGGTTCTTTGGTGGCGTCAAAGATTAGGAAGGAGAGCACTAAATTTAATATTGAATTCTTTAATCCGAACCACCAACCATTCCATTTCTTTATTGTTATTAATGGAACATGCTTGGCGTGAGGGAGAAGTTTGTTCCTTGTTTATTAATGTTTTTTCTTTCAAGTGGGTGCATGGGGATGCTGTCCACCAACCTTTTTTGGCTTTGATTATACCATGTTTAACTCATGTTTTTTTAGTAGGAAATGCCAAATGGGGAGCTCGCCACCTGCATTATAATTTGGTGTATTAGAAAATCTTCTTTGGCTTTTTTGATGGCTTGCATATGCCATACTGGCCGCATGAACATTGTGGTGGATATGTAGTTCGGGCTTTGTTGAATAAACTTTAAAACTTCTTACATATACGACTTGCAGGGTGTAGAGCCATCCCCATGGCTACTACTTCCTCTCAGCCTGTGTCATTCAAGGGAGTCTATAATAAAGCCAAAAACAAGGAGATTTCTCCATTGTTTATTGTTACATGAGCCTGGTGTTCTCCATTGTTTATTGTTACATGAGCCTGGTGGACACATTTTTGAGTTGGGAATCATTTTGTAGGCATGTTAAGCACTGCCCACTTTAACATTTTCTAGTTTTAACAGTCTCCTGAAAAAAATGCTCTCATTTTCTGGAATGTTCTTGTGCATGGATCTCCACCATTTTCTCTTTTGTATTCATCAGCATCAAGTCTTATTATACAACTTAGTATTCTGAATTTGGAATTGTAGACATTCAAATGAATGTTTTCATGCATCTTTCCTAATTTTTCATTCGAAATACTTATGTGTTTTCTGTTTAGGTTCCTTGTGTGCTTTTGAAATGGGTGTTTGCATTATAACTATGACGTTGAACGGTATTGGGTTATCATCCTATTTTTCTTGAATGCATTGAAATATATAGGTTACCTTATCCTGCTACTTAAACCATGGAATATAAAAAAAAGAAACGGTGGGGAGGATTTAAGTTTTGAGTTCTTCTTATTGTTTTCATTGGAGTAAGTATTTGACGTAATCAAAATTGTAACAGTATTTACGAGAAGGAAACACATGGATTTGGGCTGCTCAGAAACTTTTTTCCCCTAGAAAAATAAATTAGTATGACTTGGTCTTATGAACCAGAGTCGATAATTAGATTCGACCTGGATATAGTTTGTGGCTGTTAAGGTTGGAAAAAAACATTGGGATATTTTCCATTTAGGGATATGATATTTGTATTGACTCGGTCGTTCAAATAACCAAATTTATTACCTTATTTCTTGTCATATCTCTTCATATGTTCTTGGCTTCTAGGTACTAATGGTTTTTTGATTTGTCTAGTCGGGGATCAATTTTAGTGTTAAATGTTTGCAAAAACCAAGCCAGTGTAGTAGATCCTTCACCGAGCTTTTGACGATTGTAAGAACGTGAAAAGCGAACATGCTTGAGTTCAAGATATGTTGGGTAAAAGTTCAGTCAACAAGAAAGTCAACTCTAGTCAACATGTCAATAATGGACCAATAGCAATGCGACACGTGGCAAAAGAAGAAAAGGGAAAAATGAAGGTTGTTCGAGTTGTTTGCAACCTCCGGTCTTCGACACACGTAAAAGCGGGCCAGAACAAGAGGCTCAACTTTTGTTACGGAGGGGAGCCCGACCGCCGTGAGGATGATAATATTATCACCGACATGGTGGGTCCTCAAACCACCACGTGGCTTGCCACCACAAGTTCGATTTGCCTATCGAGGGTCGACAAGTGGTATTTATTGCCATATTTCATTTGGAATGTCATTATATTACTTGGGTCGAATATCATATATTACCTTTGTAATTATTTGGCATTTTAACGTCCATGTCATTTTTATGTGTTTGGGATTTTGGGCTAGTCAACATTGCCACATTATCTCCCAACATATCCGCATATTTCCTAGCAACTCGGAGTGTCAACAACAACTCACCACAACCAACGCAAACCGTTTGGGGCCAACCAACAATGCACCGGTTTCCACTTAACTCGGCAGTCAAACCTTACCATATTGCCACCCACGTGGATAAACAACCCTACTATATAGCTCGGCTTATGCCTTATCAACTCATTGCATACGCAGCTTGCTACGTGGTGGTCAAACAAAACAAATATAGGTGTGACCGAAATCACATGTGGTTCGGGCGGTTTGGCCTACAATAAGCATTAATCCCACCATTCACGCGGTAAATGTGGGATCTTTTACCCACTTTAGAACAAACCCGTGGCAAAACAGTAGGAGGTGGGATTGGAACCCCGACCTCATAGCACTAAGACATATCGACAACCAACTTTCCTAGAGGCTCCAGGTGGATTATAAAATGGGTCGCTTTAACTTATATCAGGGGGCCGGATCATGTGCAAAGGAGGATAAGGAGGCAGTTCTTAGAAAACACCATTTTTGAAGGCCTTTCGCTTAGATTGGGAACTAGGAGTAAAAATTTGAAATGTAGGGAATTCTGAGATGATTCCAACGATGTAAGATTTTATATTTTTATCGAGTTTAAACATGTTTTTGGAGGCTTTGAATGCAGTTTTTAACAGGGATCTACAAGACAGCTAGTTGGAAAACACGAATTTCAATGCACTTCTGGTCTGAAAAGTGACTTGGTGTAAACATGAAAAGTATTCAGAATTCAGAGATGATCTTAGATATATAATTTTTTTCATAGAATTTTTTGAAATCTCCATTTGTAGGTGTTTTTCTAACACAGTTGCAGGGAGATCACATTGTGAAAACACTATAGGAGCCACGGATCGTTCTTGGGATAGTTTCTACTATTTTTAGAGTTCTTGGGACATTGATCAGCTCATTTTCAGGTTGTGATTCATTATTAGTTTTTGTAAGAGTTATTGTACTTACATTTCAATATTATTAATGGATCGGTTCAATCCGAACCTAGGGATGTAGGAATTTCCGAACCCGTAAACAATCTTGTTTGTTATCTGAGTGTTTTTTAGTTTTCTAATTATTTATTTGTTACCCAAGTTTTCCGCACTTCTATGGATGCATAATAATCAGAATTTAATCAATTTGTGGAGTTTAGAATACTTAAAATTGGTTAATAAAATCATGATCTTTGGAAACTTTTAAAAGTGAAAAAAAATACAACACACGTTTTCAGATCAAGTTTGGTATGAGAGAAGTTAGATTGCAGATTAGCTTCTAATTGTGTTTGGAAATTTGGCTTCAGTTTTGATATTGATTTCAATCTTTAGTTTGCAGACATTTTAGGGCTTGTTAATCTTCTTTTGCAAAGTGTGTAGTTTTGGAAGTACGAGGTTGTGTTTGCGAAACGAGGAATCATGGGCAAGTCAACCAAACAGAGCAATTTCATGAGGTTGAAGCCATAAACCAACAACTCCAAGAAGAGAAATATTTGTTGAGAGATAATTTTTATTCCTTGGAGGAGGAAATAGTGTGGTTAAAATCGAGCCACAATCCTCTATAACCAAGAAAGAGGAGTATGTCAACAAGATGCTTACAAAGAGCAAGAAGTTAATGGGATTTGTTAAAGAGTTGCGGGAAGAAATATGGACCAAGGATGCCCTCTTGGGAAAAATGCAACAAGGTAGATAGAAGAAGGAAATTCCTTATAAAACAGATACAAATACTATGACAGAACACACTTGTACGTTGTTGACATTTTAATTCTTCCTCTCGTTAGTTTCGATATTCCTCTAGGTCGGTTTGAAAAACATACTAAGGGAATTGGGTCTAAACTAATGGATAAGATGGGATTTAATGGAAAGGGCCTTGGTAAAAATGGACAAGGTGATGCTAATTCCATACAGGTAGAGGATCAACCTCGATTTGTAGGTTTGGGATATTCTAGTGGGCAAATGGAAATTGGAGAAAGTTCCAAAGCAGCTGAAGGAAGACAAGATTCCAACAGCCAAGGATCTACGCCTATAGAATTGCAAGATTCTGCCATCAGGAGGAACAATGAAATGTGTAAGAAAACAAGTAAAAGAGGTAATCAGATTCCACCTCCTACCACTTACACTAAAAATAGCACTAAGGAAAAATTAAATCATAAAACTTCTAATACACTCTTTTAGTTGGAACAATATAGCTTTGGCAAAGGCAGAAATATGCTTTCCTTGCACATTTTGTGAAGGTACTAATCATTCTGTTGCATATTGTTAGAAGAGGAAAAATTTGATTAAGAAGTTAATGCCTTTTTTGAATGATAAGGTAGGTGCTAAAGACCAATATCACCAAGGAAAGGTGAGAAATGGCAAGAATGTTACCTCTCCTAAACAGGGGAATCATTCTCGTAGATGCAGAATTCTTGAGAATGGTAAAATGGGTAAGACTCCTAAAAATAGGGAAGTTAAATTTTGTTCCCATTGTAATAGGAATGGTCATGATGTTAAGGTTTGTTGGTTTGTTCCTAAACAACAAAATTGGAAAGTTGTTAAAAAGAACAGTATTGTAAAACCAACAAGATTGTTAAACCTAACTAAAACTCATTTTAGTTGAGAAGGAAAAACCATCAAACGGAGAAATCCAAGTAACTGGATAGGTAAAAAATTCCTTAACTTTATGCTTGCATTTAGTAATCTTGGTGATAGTATGCAATCATTTTCAATGTTATATTTTAGGGATTTTGATCCTATGTTAATATTCAGCTTTGAAATAATTTGGAAAGCCGTAAAAGAAGATTTGATTGATAGGTTCATCATACTCATATTCATATTCTAACATTTTGGTTGGTTATTCAATTTCTAACAACAATATGCATAAATATGGGCATCGTCGGAATGTCTAGTTTGAAACTTGCAGTTTTACAGTGTTGTCATTTGTACAAATATTATGGATGCTCATAAGACCCATTCGGCACACATGTTTGATATTGTAATAAATAGACAAACTTGTTGTATCCACATGTGTTATTTGCACTAATTTATAAGACCCTTATTTTGGGAAAATTTTATTTTTGTAACTAGATGTGGTTACAATTAGGTGTAAATTTATTACACTAACAAACTAGTTTGCAAAGGCACCAAGTGATAATTTTGCAGATTATGGTCGTTCACCATTTGGGTAAGCATGAGTTTATAATCTATCCCTTTATAGTTCAAAGTGTATGGATAGAATATTTGGGCATTCACGTTGATTCAGATTTTGACTATGGCTATTTTTGAAACTGATGGTTTAATTATTCGGATAGTGAATATTTATTGTAATCAACATAATCACAAAGTGTCAGTTGAACACTAACTTCTATTATAGATGGGTGTTATTATCGACTTATTATTTGTGATGGCGATACAATGTTTTTGGAAGATTCATGTTGATTTAAGTTGTTGACTATAGCTATTTTTGAGCGTTGATAGTCTATTTTATTCTAGATAGTGAATAATTGCAATTGTTACAATTTCATATGGACAGTGGGCACTAGCCTAATTGTGGGGAGTTGAGTTGTCTGGTATACTAATATGTGTTTATGAAATTGTAATTTATGTAATCAGCCGTATTAGAAAGTGACAGTTGAACACTAGCTTTCCGCAATAGAATGGGTGTTATTATCTGAGTGAGTTAATTGTGATGGCATTACATTGGGGTATGACAATTCACATTTGTGTGCATAGAGTTGTGAGGGTTGCAACGCGTTTGATTTGAACACTAGATTAATTGGATGTTATTATCTGATCAGTTATGTAATTAGCAAATCAAATATTTACATTTTTATTAACCTATACTTTTATTTTGGGTTCTTGTATGTGTTTGTGCAATGCAGGAAGAGATAGCATTATTTGTGGGTTGATAAACAACTTTTTGTGGACAAAAAGCCTTCTCAGTAGGGAGGAGTGATCAGGTGATCAATTTTAGTGTTAAATGTTTCTAAAAACTATAATAGTGAAGTAGAGCCTTCATCTCGAGAGCTTTCCGATGACTGTAAGAACGTGAAAAATAGACACTATGAGTTCAAGATATCTCGGTCAAAGTTCAGTCAATAGGAAAGTCAACTCTAGTCAACATGTCAATAATTGACCAATAGCAATGCTACACGTGGCAAAAGAAGAAAATGGAAAAATCAAGGTTGTTCGATTTGTTTGCAACCTCCAGTCTTCGACACACGTAAAAGGAGGCCTAAACAAGAGGCTCAACTTTTGTTACGGAGGGGAGAGCTGGATGTGAGGACGATAATATTATCACCGACGTGGTGCAGCCTCAAACCACCATGTGGCTTGCCACCACAAGTTTGATTTTCCTATTGAGGGTCAAAAAGTGTTATTTAATACCATATTTCATTTGGAATGTCAGTATATTACTTGGGTCGAATATCATATATTACCGTTGTAATTATTTGGCATTTTAACGTCCATGTCAATTTTTATGTGTTCGAGATTTTGGGCTAGTCAACATTGCCACATTATCTCCCAACATATCCATATTTCCTAGTAACTTGGAGTGTCAACAACAATTCACCACAACCAACGCAAACCGGCGTTTGGGGCCAACCAACGTGGCATCGGTTTCCACTTAACTCGGCGGTCAAACGTTACCATATTGCCACCCCGTGGATAAACAACCCTAATATATAGCTCGGCTTATGCCTTATCAACTCATTGCATACGCAACTTGCTATGTGGTGGTCAAACAAAACAAATATAGGTATGACCGAAATAACATGTGGTTCAGGTGGTTTGGCCTCAATAGGCATTAATCCCACCATTCACACGGTAAATGTGGGATCTTTACCAACTTTAGAACAAACCACGGCAAAAACAAAGAAGAGGCGGGATTAGAACCCCCAACCTCACAGCACTAAGACACATCCAACAACCAACTCGCCTAGAGGCTTGGGTGGATTATAAAATGGGTCACTGCAAGTTATACAAGGGGCCAAGTCCGTGCAAAGGAGGATAAGGAGGCAGTTCTTAGGAAACACCATTTTTAAATGCCTTGCACTTGGATTGTGAACTCGGAGTAAAAAGGTGAAATGTTGGGAATTATGAGACTATTCCAATGATGTAAGATTTGATTTTTTTTTTTGAGTTCTATCTGATTTTGGAAGTTTTGAATGTAGTTTTTAACAAGGATCTACAAGACAACTAGTTGGAAAACATGAGGTTCAATGCACTTCTGGTCCGAAAAGTGACTTTGTGTAAACATGAAAAGTGTTCATAATTCAAAGATGATCTCAGGTATATGATTTTTTTCAGAGAATGTTTTTGGATTTCCATTTGTAGGTGTTTTTCTAACACGGTTTCATGGAGATCACATTTTGAAAACTCTTGTAGGAGCCACGGATCGTTCTTGGGATAGTTTCTGCTATTTTTCGAGTTCTTGGGACATTGATCAGCTCATCTTAGATTGTGATTCATTATTGGTTGTTTTTAAGAGTTCGCATATGGAACATGGGTTGTATTTTTAAGGTAAATAAGAGTTAGCATATGGAACCTGGGTTGTATTTTTACATATGTACTTATACATAAATATTCTATAGTTGTTATTCTTCTCTAGGACCTATGCCTAAACTTTTACCTAGTTTTGTTGGGTTCATAAAAAAACTAAGTAGAGTTTTCTCATTAATCAATTACATTCATGGTATAGAAGTTGTCATTTAATGAATTTTTTTATATATTTAGGAAGGGACCTATTAACAATTTTTACACTTGTGTAAAAATGGGAAACTCGAAACTTCATTATGATGGATAGCATTGGTGAAGTATACCTAAGCTAGTGGATTTTATTTTAGAGAATATTGTTACTCTTGAATTAATTAATGATTACATGAAATCTGTAGCTATGTTTGCTATTACAAAACATAACAAATCACATAGCCTACAATTTCAAGCTATCTTCATAAAATAACACAAAGCCCTGAAGGACAATTGTGTTGTCTTGATGAAGACATCCAATTGCATAATAGATGAAATGCTAAGTTATGGAACATCAAACATAATTATAAATTTGCAAAGAAATCAAATTACATTTTGGATGTTGAGGTATTCTTTAATGTTCTTTCCTTCATGATTAAGGCATTCAATTATATTACTGAGTTGTTTAGTTCATTATACAATCCATATTAGAAATCGAAATATTAATGAAATACACAACTCAATTTTACAATTCAATACTTTATTCATGAGGAATTTCTAATGTTCCCACACAAGCTATGGGATGTAACTGGAAAGTAAAGTACAACTACTGAAATAAGAGGTACACATGCATGAAAGAGAAAATAGAGGTGTATGAGTGAACCCATCATTGCCTTAGGTCTTCTCCTTTGGTTGATGTATATTCATCTTCAGCTTAATCCCTCTTCATCTTCATCACTCAAAGAATATGTACCTAAAAAGAAGAAAAGAGGAAGATTATCGGGCAGAGCTCATGGTTAATCCATATTCCTACATTTTCCTTTTTCATGCATGTGAATCTCTTAACAATAGGAGATATAAATAACATGAAGATCAAAAATACATACATGATTTGCTCACTTAGAAAGAAGGAGAAAGAAAAAAAGAAAACCATGGACATAAGAGAGGCCAAAAAGCCTAAATAGTTTCTAACTATTTTCTCAAGTGTGTCTTGTACGGATTGTAAAATCAAGAAGAAATAAAGAAGTCTGAATACCCATGCTAAAGGAGTGATACCCAAATCTGGGTTGTAATATTTCAAGCCACAATTTGAAAAATACATGTGCAGATACAAATTTTGGAAAAATAATTCATTCAGGAAGGACAATTAAAGGTTCATATACATATTTGTTGCAATACAACTCAAAGGAATGAATAAAGTTGTAGATCTAAGGAAGAAAATGCAGATCCTGTCTTTGATCAAGAAAGACCCATTAATGGGTACTAAAATCAGAGTAAGGATCAAGAAATCCTTGGTTAAAATTGAGCGAGCAAACCCTAATCAAATTCATGAGAGCCAAAAGGAGAACCCGAATGAGTTTTGACTCAGAGATCAATGTTGTTCCGAAATCACATTAAAAATGCAAAGGAAAAAGAGTATGGATTTTTCAAAGACGAAATAACATAGAGTTCTAAAGCTAAGCTCAATGGATCAATAGATGTTGTAGATAAACTTTGAGCTCAAAAGATCATCTCCAATGGCCACCATCTAGGGCAAAATTTTTATAGAGTTCCTTTACCTTTGATAGATCTCGAGAATGAAAATATAAAAGACTTACGGTTTCAAGTGTTTTATTCATCAGATCTATAGCCACGAATAAAAAGTATAGAGATCAATGCTTGAATTTGATCACCAAAATCGATGCAAACCCCAACTTGAATAGTCAACAAAGATGGGTATTTTTGGTAAACTTAGCATATTTTCATCATTTTGTAAAAGTGTCAAATTAACCCGCAGGCCCGACAAAATCTAATTGGATGTGGCACGACAGGGCCATTTTATAAAACATTCCACTTTTTCCTTTTTTGTAAAATATTCAAATTTGTTCGATGGCCTGATGCGGAGGGGTGGGCCCCTTTTATGTTTTGAGGCATTTTGGAAAAGGGATTAAAGTCGTAAAATGACCCACGGTCCCGCTCATGTCAAAGGGAAAAAGTCAAATGTTGAGCCTTAATGATGATCTAAAAAAGAGATAAAGGTGGATTGTGGAAGATTTTTGAGATTTCAAAGCTTTATTTCCAAAGGGTGTAATGTTGTAAAATGACCCACAACCCCGCTCATGTAAAAGGAAAAATTCAAATGCTAAGCCCACATGAAAAGAGTGTTAGTGCTCAATTTGGTCTTGCCCGTTTATCTTGAAATTCTCTCGGTTTTCGGGGCTCTCATTGTCTTTTCTATCTCCCATATTTATGCATAAAAACTTTGTCCGCCATTTGGTTGTTATGACCAGTCCCTTCCTTTAATTGAGGATAAATTTAAATCAAAATTTTATTTTCGTTCCTCTGTCCATGAGAAAGATTCGTAACTTGGGCGTAAAATCAGGGTTTTTCCCTTCCTTCCATTTTCCGCAGTCACATTTTGTTTTCCATGTCATTTTTTGTCCCAAATATCTGTGGAAACATGATTGGATGTGGCTCAAAAGATCATATTTGGGCTTTATATAATTTCCAAATTCTCTGTCTTGAAAGAAAGATTCATTTTCAGGCTCAAATGGTGATTTTCCTACATTTTACGGTTTGACGGGTGTGTTTTTCCCCGTCAAATTTACATCTCAAAATCTATGGAAAAGTGGCCCTTTCTGGTTGGATGTGGCACGATGAGGCACTTTAAAACTCTTAGGCCCACTTCAACTCAAAACTTGTCCATGTGGACAGTCGGCACTCATATGAAAATTCACCTTTTGCTTTGGCCTTTGGGTTGTGCCAGGGAGACACGTGGAGGTTTCCGCTGCCTTGCCTAGACTTAGAAATTTTTTTATGTGGTCATTGCATCTTTGCTGGACTATTGACAAATGGAGGGCTAACACTCATTTGAGGATTAGCTTCAGGGTCCAACCTTAACAGTTGCTTCAAGGAGACACGTGGAGGTTTCTGCCCACCCCACTCTATACTTAAAATTTTAAAAGTAATTTTCTAAGGCCCGAGACACGTGTAGGGACCGCACCTGTTTTGGGACCAGCCCCTAAATTTTATTTTGGAAAAGTGCAAGGAGGACACTTGGAGGCTTTTGATCACTCTGCCTTTTCTTGGACTATGTAACAGACAAGGAAAACTATCTTGGACCCTAGACACATGGCGCCTTCCACTAATACTTAAATTTTTTTATCAACTCTCCTGGACTAAGATATGTGGTGATCCCTCACTTGGGGGTCTCCTCTTTTGCGGACCATCTCAAAATACACCATTGAGACACATGAAGGCTTCTGTTAGCTCCTTATTTACTAAGACTTTTTCAAAGGCCAAAAGACATTTTTCTTGGGCCCAGGGAACGTGGAAGGCCCGCGCTTGTTTGGAAAATTGCCCCTATACTTCTCCTTTGCAGTTGTGCCAATGAAACACGTGGATGGATATAATATAAAGTAGAGAAGGGGTAGAATAAACATTTTCTACGCATTATCTATTTCTCTCGCCATTTTTGTCCAAGACTCCACGGAGATGCGAATACGCACTATTTTTCATCATTTTTTTTATAAAATTTCTTTTCATTTCTATCTGCAAAGTGCCATAGAGTGGATTTAGAACTTAATTTATGAGTCTAAGGATTGTTAAGATTGATATTTTAAAGTTAGAGTTGTTTGGGAACTTGTAAAAAAGTTAATTACGAGAGAATATGGATGTGGGGTAGAGTTGTAGATGAAAAAGAAGAAAAAGGATGAAATGATTAAGGTTGTAGGCACAAAAGATGGAAAAGGTGTTGCCTCGAGAGTGAAAAGGATTTCTTGTCGGATCCAGACTTTGTAGAGCCTTCAAAAATGCTTAAAATGGGGATTTATCGCATGAAAAAATTAGAATGATTAGAAGGACTAACAAAAATTTTATGGCATGGCATCCTAGTCATTACTCGGGGGTTTGAGAAACGTGATCAATTCATAATTTGTCGACCTTGCAGCTTTCGGATGTAAATTTGTTAAACGTCACTTTCTAAGGTCAATTGGTAACAAGTAAAGGTCCCTCGAATATTCTTCTTTTTGGGGGGGAATTTTGGGATAAGTAAGAAAGTGAAATGTATAAATGCATTGAGAATACTATGCAAATGGTCGAGGGATTCAATTCTTAAGAGAAAAATTTGAGAGAACCCGTTGTCCTGAGAGACCAATCTGAGAAACCTGTTAATATCTTGTGTTTTAAATTTCAATCACGTCAAGTTGGTTGTGAGTGTATAGCCATTGAAAAGCTCTAAGACTATTCAAAGAAACTTTCCCCTACTGATGAATTTAATCAATTTCAAGTTAATTTGTGTCTTCTTTATTTGAGAATGTATGTAAGTAGTTTTTCTTGTTAATCCTATTGCGATCTTGTGTTAAATTCCCTCCAAATCACATAGGATCCCATCCTTGTGACAATTTAGTGGCATTTGTAATTTCATTTCAAGGAGAGCCTTCATCTTGTTATGAGATAAAAAATTTAAAATCACTTTACTGTCATTTGTTGATAAATATTGTCTATAAGCCTTTGAGTGTATCTTATGTGATTAGGAACTAGGGGTATTTGATGTTTAATTAAGTCTTTTAATTCGAATCCTTCATGTAATATTCCCAAACATTGTGTGAAAACCTATTGATCCGGGCCTCCATTGAAGCACACCTTCTCGTTGAAGGAATCTCTTAGCTATTACGAAGCTTTATGTCATTTATCTTTCTAATTCTTGTGAACTATGTCAAAGATTTGGTATAATAAACTCTATCCTTCTCAATCTCCCACCAAAATTATTTGAAAACCATGAATCACTCCTGAACTACCCTTGTTTTCCCTATGTATCAACAAAGGAACAAAATATATTTACTAAATGTGCATAACAATCAGGATCCCATAATGTATTTAGTAACCTTAGCGTTGTTTTGAAAGTATCTCCATCTTTTATAAGTGACCACTCTTGAGAGTTAAATTATGAGTATTGATCATACTTTCCTAAGGTTTTCTTCATAAAAATTTTACAAAAGAAGGATATCTTCATCTCCTTCATCAAACAGAGGTTACACTACGCGTCCTCTCACCCTAGTCGAAAGGCACGACCTAAAGCAGTGAGGATAGGTCAAATCCTCTTGAAGGTTCTATCCATCTCTCCACAAATCTGAGTGACAACGGGCTAGTTACATGTCATCCTTGGCTACAAAACAACACACATTATGATCTATCTGTCTCTAAGCTCCATGTCAAATTTTTTATCTTTGTTCATTTTGAAAGGGAGAAAAAAATTGGATACCAACACTAGTGGCACCGTTACATTAGGGATTATTTGAGCTTTGGGGTCTATTTGTGTGGAAACAACACTCGTGGCACCATTACAGGGTATTATTTCAGCTTTGGGATCTATTTGTGCATAAAAACACTCGTGACACTATTTTCGAGGATTATATTTTCCCAGGATCTATTTATGTGGAAACAAAACTCGTGGGGCTGTTATCGGGAATTATTAGCGTTGTCGGGGATAATTTGTGTATTTGTTGCCAATTCATATCTATTTGGCCCATCAACAAAACTAGAATGGTACCGTTGACAGGATATCTTTGAATTATTTTACAAATGTAGTACATACAAACCGTGGTAATGTTTCTTACATGATCTAAGTGCAAATACATTGTTGAAACGTCATTATCTATTCAGATCTATAAGAGTTGTTCAAAGTTGTAAGTTCTGAGTGCAATATTTCCAGCTTATTCAGTTATTGAACTAAAGTTTGTATCATCATTGATAGATTTAGGTAGAAGAAGAATAGATCTTGTAAGCTTTGCATGAATCTGGTATTGATAGACATTTAATAGGTCTTTCATAGTGCATTTACACAAACTAAGGTGAAAATACTTAGTGGCAACTCCATGTTGTTTAAATTCTTAATAAATACTAGTGTCTTAACATATATCAAGTAAGATTTGTCATTAATCTCTGTAAAGCTGGAAGGAAGAAGATATGTCTTTGCCAAGGACCCTAGTAGAAGGTTGTTTTAAGAGTTGGGAAAGTCTAATTCAGAAGGAAGAAGAATTTGGAAGGTTGTTGGAGATCAAGCATCAAGAAAAGAGATCTCCATTGGTGAAATTGATCAGCATGTGATTGAAGATTGCAATACTTCCTCAAGTTCTTCTGAATCAGGTAGTCTCTTTGTTGAATTGAATTCTCCATATGGAGAGGGTCCTTCTTTTGTATTTGAAAAAATTTCTTCTCAATCTACCCCCAGTATTTT
Organism: Taxus wallichiana var. yunnanensis; assembly: GCA_018340775.1. NCBI lineage: Eukaryota > Viridiplantae > Streptophyta > Pinopsida > Cupressales > Taxaceae > Taxus > Taxus wallichiana. The sequence goes on from CM031237.1 coordinate 810,992,468, forward strand.
CCAAATCTAATAGAGTTTTCCAAGAAACAAAGCCTTTAGAGGGCAGTCATTCTGAAAAATATATCACTTTACTACACAGACTTCCTACTCCTCATCAGTTTACATCTCCTCCAAGGTCACCTCCTCAAAATAATATGGCTCAGACTCCACCCAAACCTCCATTTGATGTTAATACTTTTGGTCTCATCAATTTTAGAGGTATGGATGGCTATCCAAATGTTGTGCCACAAGATGTAAGAAATAGATTGCCTAAGTTTCAAGGAAATAATACAATCACTGGTGATCAACACTTGAAGCTCTTTGTCAATATGATGGAGGAATTTGAAATATAATTTGAGGATGCATATATTAAATTATTTATCCATACTCTAGAAGAAGATGCAAGGACTAGTATAAATCTTTGCCGAGATAATTCCATTGATTCTTGGAAAGAGATGAAGAATGCTTTTACAATGCAAAGATGGTGATAAAATAGACCCTAGGTTTCTTTTATCGGAATTTGAAGATATAAAAATAATCCTAATGAATCATTGCATGATTTCAATACAATATTTAACAAAACATTTAGAAGACTTCCTATTAATTTGAGGCCATGTGATGAATCATGTCCGATAAAGTATTCGATGCATTTAATAAGAAAGATGCTTACTATTTGAGGGATAAGAACCCTATAAATTTGGGGCAGCCCTTTACCATGGCTCTGCAAATTGAGAACAACAATAAAGCAGTTGGAAAACTTCCTAAGAGCGGGGGTGTTAAAGCTGTTCAACCCATAGAAGCTTCAATCAAGTAAGGCTATGGATCTTGAGGAAGTTCTAAAGACTTTGGCCGGAGTCTGTCGAGAGAAATATATTGCATGCTACCTAAAGATGAGAAAGGAATTGGAAAATGTTCTCAAGGTCAGCATAGGAAACAAGGAAAAGACATATTTGTAAATCATCCTAGAAATGATCAAAGATTTGATGACAGAGGTAAAGGACCCATGGGATATATAAAACCCCAAGCTAGAGAAAATAGAGTAGTGCATGATCCTCTAAATGCCATAGTTGATGTTGTTAAAGAGACAAATGAAATTTATTAGTGTGACAAATGTTTCTTACCCCTTTTGCCATGTGAAGTATATCAGCAAGTTAAAGAAGCTAATAATGATGATGATAACACTAATGATGATGCATACATGGTGGATTTCTCTACAAGCTCACAACAAGGATAAACTTCAACTGAAGTAATAAGTGAAAGAAATGCTACAAGTTTTTGGGATTGCATTCATTGGGTACTTCTTCTTCCTCCCTCTCATACTATAGAAATAGATATGGTACAAGATTTTGAACTTCCTAATAATGATTTTGAGTACCTAAGATCTCTAATGATTAAGATGTATGAAGGGGGAATCCCATCGAAGAGGATAGAAAGTTGTTAATGAATGATGTTGTTTCCTAAGAAAAAGAGTATAACATAAGAAGTAAATCTATCAAAGGGAAGGGCCTCAAGCCAAACCAAAAACTCTAGTTCTCACCAATATCCCAAAAGAAACTCCAATGAAATATTCATCCTGCAAAGGCCTTGTTGTCTCAAGTTTAACTTGTGTTCCCACCCATGCCCAAAATGTGAAAAATCTTGTGCCATCCGATGAGTTTATCAATCATTCTCCAAATTTTGCTTTTCCCAAATACATTCCTTATGACATTGCCCATGTCTTGAATCAGATCAAGATTTCTCTTCCAATTTTGAGCGCTTAGGATTCTTGAGCACAAGAAGACAACCTTGAGTATTTGAGATTGGAAGAAGATAGGGGTACCCAAGGCGAAATATAAAGAATGTAAACAATCCTCCTCCAACCGTTCTGCGAGACCTAGAAAAACCGCTAGCATTGGAGCGAGATACGTAAACCACCTAAAGTTTAGTTGGGAACATATTTGGTTGAGTCTCAATTAAATGTTGATCCATTTTTACAACGCTGATTATTAAGGATAGATCGCTACACAATTATATTTTTGATTCGGAGCATCATGCAATGTTATACCTCTACAAGTCATGGATGAATTAAACATTAAAGTGAAAAATATTATGGAAAGTGTACTGCAATGGATTCTAGATAGGTCTGGTTGTAGGATGTGTAAAATTTTGGTGGTACAACTTGCAGCTTATTTGGTTAAGAACTTGAAAATTGATGTTGTTCTTGCTGATTTCCCTACCAAATGGGGCATGTAATTATCAACAAAGTGGGCTGCAAGTGTTTGTGGAAGTTTTCATGTGGATATGTGTTTTTCCACCATTCAAATTGAAGGCATCCTTGTAAAGCTATATGGAGAGAATAATATGTTTCACCTCATTGAAGATCCCAATAATGCTTCTTATGAAGTGTTGTATGCTTTGATGTAGATGTTGATAAATTTGTTGGATTTTCTGATGATGAAGAGCATAATATTGATCAATGTAAATGTCTTGAGTAAGTATGTTTTCCTTGGACCTTGTTATTCAATAAAGCTTGTTCCAAGTTTGAAAATGGTGCTAGTATTGTTCTCGATTTCTCCAGGCTAGGAAGAGTTTGTTTTTCTTTCAAACTCAACTTTGAATGCACTAAAAACATTGCTGAATATGAAGCACTGGTATTGGGTTTGATAATTTCATGGAAATATGGTGTAAAGGATATCAATGTCAAAGGAGATTCAGAACTGATTGTCAAACATATTAGAAAATTGTATTCTACTAAAAATTAGAGAATCAAACAATACAAGCATGTAGTCTGGGATTCGATTGAAATGTTTGACTCATTTAATATTGTGCACCATGATAGAAAGTTTAATGTTGTTGCAGAAAAGTTAGCAATGCTAGGATACATATTTTTAAATTGTACAATATCTCCATTTTGTGAGTATGATCGTTAAAGACTAATAAGCCCATATATCCCCGAAAACATTAAAAATTGGCAAGTGTTCGATGATGATGCCCACTGAAACAGCTTTCTACTCTGAGAACCAAGGTGAGTTTGCTTGACCAAAATATAGATTGGGAACCAATGGTGTGTCTTTGCTAAATGAAAGGAAACTTTAATTGGGATAGACATCATCTAGTTGAAGACAAATACGATTTGTAGAGGTTTGGTGACACTTGAATCAAACTTTGATAATGTTGATTACATTATTAATAGAATTATGTTTGTTTCAAGAGATGTGGAAGAACAGGACCGAGCACAAAGGAAAAACAAACTAAAATATGGTTAGGAAGCAATTTGAGAAAGGAAGAGAAGCATTCATATGCTCAACTATTGAAGAAATATCAAAAATCCCTAGCTTGGTCTTACTTTGAGTTGAAGGCATACAGGAAGATTTTTTCCAACATGAAATTCCTCTTAAATCTAATGCCAATCATTTCAGGGGAAAAAATAGAGGCTGATCAATCCACTCCTTTCTTTGAAGATACAAGAATAATTGAAGAATTTAAGGGATGGAGGGATCATTCAGCCCATAAGGTACTCATCTTGGGTTGCAAATTTAGTACTGTCGGAAAAATGAATACGATATAAGGCTATGCATAGACTTTAGGAACTTTAATAAAGTATCATTGAGAGATAATTACCCTTTTCCAAATATGGAGAGTATGCTATAATTGGTAACTGATTATGAATTGTTATCTACTTTGGATGGTTTATCTAGCTATAATCAAGTTGTTGTGAAGGAGTCGAAAGTATAAATTCTACATTTACCACTCCTTGGGGAACTTATGTCTATGTCAGGATGCCTTTTGGCTTAATGAATTCTGGAGAAACTTTCCAAAGAGCAATGGATGTAGTGTTTGCTAGTTATATTAATTATTACATTGTTGTTTATCAAGATGATGTAACCGTGTTTTCAGAAATATAAATGATCATTTGCAACACTTGAGAGAATGCTATTAAGATGTAGAGAGTATGGCATATCATTGAATCCTAAGAAGTGCCATTTTGGAGTGCAAAAGGAAAATCTCCTTGGTCAATTTGTATCAAAAGAAGGGGTCATGATTGATCCCGAGAGAGTGGAAGCCATTAGTAAGATTCCAATTCTTAGAACTAAGAAGGGATTTCAGTCCTTCTTTGGAAAAATAAACTTTATCAAAAGATTTGTGTCTAACTTTGTTGAGCTAACCATCCCCATTACTATCATGCTAAAGAAGGACCAAGTTATCAAATGGGAAGAAGCTTCCATTTAATATTTCAATGGGATCAAATAAGCATTAAAGCATGCCCCTATTTTGGCATCTCCAACTCACAAGAAGCCTTTAAAAAAATTTATTTTGCTTTAGAAAAACACCATTGCATTTTTCTTCTTGCGAGAAGGATGATGAAGGGGCTGAGAGACCAATTTAATTTTTAGTAAGGCATTGCAAGGAGTTGAGTTGAAGTACACCATCATAGAGAAGCAAGAATTTTCCTTGGCGAAAGAAACAAATGTTTTCAGACCTTACATCTTGAGCTCTAAAGTTGTTTCTTATGTTCCCACACCACGGTGAAAGATATATTATGAGAGAAGAAGGTCTCAAACAAAATATGTAGATGGGTAAACAAGTTGTAAGAATATGACATGGATATCCAAACCAAGAAATTGATAAGAGGTTTGGGCCTAGCTAAGCTTATGGCAGAGAGAAACTTGCCAACTATTGAGGTGAATGATCTAGGAGAAAGGGTGGATGTCCTTGAAAATTTGGTAAGATCTGAATGATACAAAGATATTATCTTTTATCTTAGGTATCTATGCTAACCTGAACATTTGAGTAAAAATTAGAAAAGAGATCTTAAGTTAGCCTCTCAAAAATATGCCATTATTGATTTTGGGTTAGCTTGGAAGAACTCATAGGAAGTGCTATTAAGATGCATTATTTAGGATGAATCCCCAAAGTTAATTTCTGATCTCCATGGAGGAGTTTGTTGGGGACCTTTTGCTGGAAGAGTTACAACACATAAAATCTTGAGGGATGGTTATTGGTGGCCAAGCCTCTTCAAAGATACAACTCTATTGGTTACGAAATGTGAAATTTGCCAACATTTTACTGGAAGAATCAAAGCTTCAGGATCCCTTCCTTTGTAGCTTGTGTCAATTGAAGCCCCATTTAAGAAATGGGGAATGGATTTCATTAGCGAGATTTCAAATCCTTTCACTGCTGGTCATAAATGGATTCTTGAGCCACTGATTATTTTACTAAGTCGGTGGAAGTAATCCCCACCAAGAAAGAAACACACCAACTTATCATGGACTTCATGCTAAATCAAATCATATGTAGATTTAGAGTGCCGGGTAAGATTATTGTTGATAATGCCATGATTTTTAGAGCCAAACCTTTGGTGGAAATGTGCATAGAATATGGAATGAATTTGATATATGATTCTAACTACAATCCCTAAGGAAATGGACAAGATGAGTCCAACAATAAAAACTTGTTGAAGATCATTAGAAGAACCTTGGAGCTGAAAAAAAAAAGAAGTGGGATGAGCAACTGATTTTTTTGTTTGGGATGACAGAATCACTTTCAAAAGAGCTATGGTAAAATCCCATTTGAGTTAGTACATATGGAACTCAAGATTTGTTGCCCCTTTATTTACAATTGTCTTCATGTCAGTTTTTCAAAAATTGAAAATCAAGAAGTTAGTCCATATGATGCTTGAATCAATCAGATTATTGAGTTAGATGAAGAAAGAAGGGCATCCCATCGTAGCATGTGAAGTTCAAAGAAAAGTTGTAGAAGTTATTTGACAAGAAGCTAACTCCAAGAGCTTTCAAAGATTGGGTATATTGTGCTATTATGGGATAACATGCATGAATATAAGGGAAAGCATGGTGAATTTGATGCATTGTGGATGGGCCCTTATTCAATTGACATTCAAATTGGTGAAAATACCTTCTTCCTAAAAGACTTAGATGGGGAACTACTTGAATTACTGTTAATGGAAGGCATTTGAAACATTTCCTTGATTGATTTTTCCGAATCAAGGTATACTCCATTTGTATAGTGTATAGTCTTTTGGTTTCTTTCTACTTTCATGTTTTTCTATTTTTTTATCATGTTCCTTGGTGGCCATTTTGTTGGTTTCTCGATTCGTCCTCGGGGAGTTAGTTATCATTATTCTCCGCTTCCGCAAGCTTATTCTTTGACTTTGTTTCCAAATGGTTTGTTTTTGGAACTTGGTTTCCTATTTGTTCTTGTGGAACTCACAGGAGTTTCCATCCCCGAGTCGGAGCCGTTGTTGGTGCTCAATTTTGTCTCACCCTGTTTTTCCTTGAAATTCTTTAGTTTGCGGGATCGTCATCTTTTCTATCTCCCCTGTCTTGATGCATTAAAAATTTGTCCTCCATTTGGTTTCCATGACCATTCCCTTGTTGGTCAAGGATCACTTTAAATCCGAGTTTTTTCTCATTCTTCTCGTCCATGAGAAAGATCTCTAACTTGGGCGTAAAATCAGGTTTTTTTATCTTCCTTACATTTTTCCATAGTCACGTTTTGTTTTCCCTATAATTTTTTGTCCCAATATATATGGAAATGTGATTGGATGTGGCTTGAAATATCATATTTGGGCGTTATATCATTTCCAAATTCTCTGTTTTGAAAGAAAGATTCATTTCTAGGCTCAAATGGTGATTTTCGACATTTTACAATTTGTGGTGTGTTTTTCCCCGTAAAATTTACATCTCAACATCTATCGAAACGTGGCACTTTTCTCGGTTGGATACGGCTCGAAAAGGCACTTTGAAACTCTAAGGCCCACTTAAACTCAAAACATGTCCACGTGGAGCATCGGCGCTCATATGAAAATTCAAGTTTTGGTTTGGCCTTAGAGTTGCACCGGGAGACACGTGGAGGTTTCGCTACCTTGCCTAGACTTAGAATTTTTTTCATGCATCTGGTGTAGCTTTGGAAAACCATGGACACATGGAGGGATGACACTCATTTGAGGATAAGACTTAGGGTCCCACCTTAACAAGTTGCATCGGGGAGACACGTGGAGGTTTCCACCTACCCCACTCTATAGTTAAAATTTTCAAAGAAATTTTCTAAGGCCACAGGACACGTGGAGGATTGTGCCTACTTTGGGGACCAGCCCCTAAATTTTATTTTGAAGAATTTCCGGAGGAAATTGGAGGCTTCCGCTCACTCTGCCTTTGCTTGGACTTTTCAATAGCCAAGGAAAATTGTCTCGGACCCTAGACACATGGTGCCTTCTCGCCGATCGTTCATTTTGTTTTTATCAACTCTACTAGATCGAGACACGTGGTGAAACCAAACTTGTTTGGGGTCTCCACTTTTCGTGACCATATTAAAATGTGTCATTGAGACATGTGGAGGCTTGCTGGCTCCTTTTTACTAAGACTTTTTAAAGGCCAAAAGGTGTTTTTCTTGGGCCCAGATTCACGTGGAAGGCCTGCACTTGTTTGGAAACTTTCCCTCTACTTCTCCTTTTCATTTATGCCAAGGAAACATATGGATGACTATAATATAAAGTAGAAAAGGGACAAAATCAATGGTTGTGCATTGCATCTATTTTTCTACCTTTTTCTCGAAGACTCCTCGAGATGCAAATACACACTATTTTTCATCATTTTTGATGAAATTCCTTGTCCTTTTTGTCAGTAAAGTGCCATTGAGTGGATTCAAAACTTAATTTATGAGTCCAGGATTGTTAAAATCAATATTTTGAAGTTGGAGTTTCTTGGGAACTTATAAAAACATGAATTATGAGAGACGATGGATGTGGGGTAGAGTTGGAGAGGAAAAAGAGGGAAAATGATGAAATGATGAAGGTTATAGGTGCAAAAGATGAAAAATGTGTTTCCTCGACAAGTAAAAGTATTTCCTATTAGATCCAGTTGTTTAGAGCATCCGTAAAATGCTTAAAATGAGGTTTTTGGCATGATAGAATCATAATGATTATAAGGACTACCAAAACATTGTGGCATTACATCCTAGTCATTAATCAAGGGGTTGAGAAACATGATCATTTCATAATTGGTCCACCTCCGGTAGCTTTCGGATATAAATTTTTTAAAAGTCGCTTTCTGAGGAAAATTTGTAACAAGTAAAGGTCCCTTAAATATTCTTATTTTTGGGGGGGAATTTTTAGATGAGTATGCGAGTGAAATGTATAAATGCAATGAGAATACTCTTGCAAATGGTCGGGGGTTGAATTCTAAGAGAAAAATTTGAGAGAGTCTATTTTCCGAGAGACCAATCTGAGAAACCTATTAATATCTGTGTTTTAAATTTTGATCATGTCAAGTTGGTTGCGAGTGTACAAACATTGACAAGATCGACAATTTTCAAAGAAAATTTCATCGGTGATGAATTTAATCAATATCGAGTTAATTTGTGTCAATCTTGGAGCAATGTGTGTTTGCTTTATTACAAAATGTCTGCAAGTAGTTTATCTTATTCCTATTGCAATCTTATGATAAAGTCCCTCCGAATTACACATGATATCATCCTTGTGATAGATTAGTGGCATTTACAATTTAATTTCAAGAAGAGCCTTTATCTTGTGATGAGATAAACAATTTAAAATCACTTCACCTTTGTCATTTGATAATAAATATTTTCTATAAGCCTTCGTGTGTATCTTAGGCATGAGGAACCAGGTTATTTGATGTTTAATTGAGTCTTTTAACTCGAGCCTTCGTGTTAGATTATCAAAGATTGTGTGAAACCGTGTAGATCCGGGCTCGCATTGAAGTGCCCTTTCGCTTGAAGGAATATCTTAGCTATTATGAATATTTCTATCATTTATCTTTCCAATTGTTGTGAAGTATCTCAAAGATCTGGTATAATCAAATTTGTCCTGCCAAAATTATTCAAAACCATTAATCCATCTTGAACTACCCTTTTTTCCCTTTATATCAAAAATTGAACAAAATCTATTTACTAAAATATGCAAAACAATCAGATCCCATAATGTATTCAAGTAACCTTAGCCTTGTTTTCAAAGTATCTCCATCTTTTATAAGTGACCACTCTTGAGAGTTAAATTATGGAGTATTGATCATAATTTCCCAATGTTTTCTTCATAAAATTTGTGCAAAAGAAGGATATCTCCATCTCCTTCATCAAACAGAGGTTACTTTACGAGTCCTCTTACCCTGGTCGAAAGGCATGACATAAAGTAGTGAGGATAGGTCAAATCCTCTTGAAGGTGCTATCCATCTCTCCAAAAATCTGAGTGACAAAGGGCTAGTTAGATATCATCCCCACTATAAAAAGACACACATTATGATCAATCTGTCTCTAATCTCCATGTCGAATCTGTGATGTTTCACGGCAGAAAGGGAGAACAAATTTCGATACCAACAGAGTCAAAGTGGAGAAATGGACCGTCATAATGTTTTTTTCCATTGAATTTTTTTGAAAAAGGCGCAAATTTTAAAAATGCCCCATGGCCCTGCTGAAGCATCAAAAGTCAATCATATTGAATTAAGTCAAAAGCAGGTCATCAGATCAATTTAATAATTTGAACCTTAAAGGAGCAAAGTTTAAAAATTTTTGCAAGTCCCATTAAAGTATCGAAATTCAATCATATTGAATTAAGTCAAAAGCGAGTCGTCGGGTCAATTTAAGAATTTGAACCTTAAAGGAGAAAAGTTTAAAAATGCCTTGTGACCACGCTGAAAATCCAACAAGGCCACATATTTAATAAGTTGAAAGTGGAGCATTGGATTAATTTGAGATTTTGAACCTTTTTGAAAAAGGGAGAAAAGTGATAAAATTGCCTGCGACTCTGCCGACACTATCAAAAGCCCAAGGCGGAAAGGCAGGCTGCCAAAACTTTTTTTGATTTTCAAACTTTGAACCTTTGTTTCAGAAAGAGAGGATAAAGTTGAATGTGATCTTGCTATCATCAGATAAAGACACGTGTGGGGCCCAAAATGGAAGTGGAAGGGCAGGCCAAATGTTTAAAAATGCACAGTCTCTATCAGAAATGAAAAAAGAAAGTTTTTTCATGCCCGTTTTAAGTTCAAAATAAGTCCTATGTGGATAACTCTTTTTCAAAATAATGAAAGAAAAATTTCTTTACATAAACCTTCAGTCAAGCTTGAACAATCAATAATGGTGGCAGGGAAATTTTAGCAGAACTTTTCTAGCTCAAATGGAGCTCAACAATGTAAATACCAAAAACGATTAAGTTTACAATACTCTTGCACTTTAATTCGAGTACCAAGTTAACAGATTCAACCAAGGTTAGAAACTACTAATATTATCACTACAAATTGATAAGCTTGCATGCCTTCGCAAAATAACATAGGAGAATATGCATTTGCATGCAAAAAAAGAAAACTTACTCATCAAGCAAAACTTATTTTTAGCAAATTATCACTCATGTTTTTATTAAAAATAGAATAGTCAACTACTGATTGACTAAGTTGTACATGTAACTTAGCAAAGTATTGTTGTGATTTTATCCCTCAATACATCAAATTTATTACCCTTAATTATCTTGAGAAAAATATTCGCTTATGTATCAAAAATCATTTCCATATCAATTGTGCATATACTCAATCAAATACCTCATACAAGTTTAGTATATCACCTCGAGTTTTAATTTCATTTTTAGTCATCTTTTACCCTTAAACCCAAAAAAATCAGTTTAGATTTCATCAATAAGGAACCAACCTTGATACTAGAGACTCATCTCAAAATAGGTATACCCACGGACACTGAGGTGTTTCTATTTTATCTATGAAAGAGAGAGATCTATTTTGCAAGCTTAGAACAATTGCAACCATCTCTCTACGAGGTGCACTTTCGAGACATAACAGATTTCTTGCACACTGGTGGGACAATGAATCATATTTGCATGTAAGTTACAAATATCTACAACATGATTTAAGTTACTTTTAGGATGGAAAGCTGTAACAATTTATTATAAAGATTTATAGATCTATTTGACGACTTCGTAAAGCTGCTTTCAGACCAGTATTATAGCATGTTCCATGCCTAAAGTGACTACAAGATCATCGGTAAGAGGAATTCCTCCTGAGTTTGTTTCTTTACCTTTGAATTCTGCAAGAAGGAGAAGAGTTGGTAATACTTTACCTTATAATAGACATTGTTTTACTAACCCTCCTACTAATATTCCTTTACCATGTATCAATTTTTCTATTTAGATCTCAGTCTTTCAAATGGATATTCAACACCCTAGGAATTTTGTGACCTTTACTAATTACTGCCCATTAGTAATTCCAGGTTTATCGTGATATCCGTAATGCCGACATGAAAAGCTTCCCATCATTCACTAGTGAAAATTAGGTTACACTTACAGAGCACATTAAATATGTTGCAGCATTATGTGTAGTTCACAATATTACCCATGAATATGTGGCTTTGAGACTTTTAGTGCATCTTTTAAAAGACAAGCCTTGCAATGGTATATAAATCTAGAGATTGGATGCATAAGAACCGGGATGATTTAGATAATAAACTACCAAAACATTTTCAAGATAATTAAGATCATTTATCTCTCATAGAACATATTTCTACCATTAAAAGATCTCTCAATGAATTTATCTCCAGTTTAAACATCCAGTTTGCCAAAACTTGGGAAATAATTCCATCAAGTATCAAGCCTCAAGCTGACCATGCTTTCCTTTATTATCTAAGAGATTTAAACAATGATATTTCAACTATGATTCAGTCTATGGGAGGAGAGAATCTCCCAGAGAGCTATGATATTTCCATCCGAGATGAAAATAATCTTATTCAAGTCAAAAAATTAGCACCGAGACCTTCAATGCCTTTTTTGGCAGATTTAACACCTATTCCTTAGCCTATCAAAATTATAGAGCCTGTTGTTGCAGCCCCATCAGATGACGTATTTAAAGATTTTCAGACTATGGGAAACAAGCTTACATCAATTGAGAATAGGCTTGCATTACCTAGTAGACCTTATCAACAAAATAAGAAGCCTTACCAAAAGAATCAAAATTACAGAAACCTTATCAGTAAAGACAGTTTGACCCAAAGGCTCCTAGTCCATCTAATGCTTTAGTCCTAGTTAATATGGCTACTGAAGAGTGGTTTCAACCTTGTAATCAACCTCATTCAGCTGCAAATTGCCCAAATTCTTTTCTAAACATAAGTCTTGTTGCACAACCTCAATCTAAAACATTATTCATGCCTCAAATGGAGGTTGGGTAGCAAGAAAGTCATGTTTAGAAAGCACCGAACAAAACTTAGTTAGTTTCAGTGAGGATGATTTCATTGTAGTTACTACTAGGGCTCAAGAAAAGGCCGTAGAGAGAAAAAAATAGTAGAATAGGCTTGTTCTACCTACTATCACTGATAAAACAACAATTATAAGCCCAAAACCAGCTAACAGTGCATCTGTTCCTCAAAAAATAATAGTTGTTACAACTAGTAAAGAACAACAAAAATAGGTACAGCCTGATCTAAGAAGGCTATTTATACCTTAGATATAAAAACCAACTGAAGCGAGAATCGGTTTAAACAAAGCCTATTCTAAAACAGTAGAATCTGTCTCTAAAACTGTTGCTTCTTTTAACATTGTTGATGTAATGAAAAATCATAATGTTAACATCACAATGTCAAATGCTCTAATTATTCTAGGATAGCAAGATTTACTTTCTCATTAACTAGCTAATCAGTAGATTTCTTCTAAAACAACAGAAAAGGAAGTCCAAAAAGTAGACATGGTCCTTAGAACAATGGAACAAGACCACATTAAAGAAGTTAAATGGATGGTTCAGAAATTCTTAAATTCTCATGACATCAAGAAGCCACCACCTTTTTCTTTTTCACTGATTATTGGAGAGCATCTTGTTCATAAATGTATGGTGGACATCGGTGCAAGCATAATAGTTATGCCAAAAACAATTGCAGAAAAATTGGGTCTGCAGTATGAACCTAAAGAAAAGAGTTTCCTATAGTTGGATGGGCGCAGCTAATACAGTTGGTGTCATCAGAGATCTAGAGGTAACATTGCATGCTTTTCCAAATTTTTCCATTCTGCAAGATATTATTGTTGTGGAATTACCTCCTTACTTTGTTATATACTTATCTAGACATTTCACAAAGAAAGAAAGGAGGTTATCTCTCTTCGATTGGTCTTTCTTATTTTTCAAATTACAAGTTATGGGACAAAGGTTACTATCAATTCAGAACCAGTTTCCATATTTCACATTAATCCTTATGCTTCTAATACAATAGCTAATTATGCAGACTTTTGACCAGTCTAATTTTGATAATATAGCTCATGTTTCAGCCTAGATGGTGTTTCTAACTTGTTTATGGATGAAAAGACACATTAATAACATGCTCATGATCCTTTCAAAGAATTTAAAGAACACATATTTGGTGTGTATTTCTTGCATGAAGAAAATACAGCAATTCCCTTGTTGTCCAAAACATAAAATGCAACGAAGGGATTTGGAAGCTTCATTTCTATAGAACAAAAAATAGGAATGGACAAGGAGCAAGTTTGATGCTCACTTCGCCAAGAAATGAAAGGTATTTATCAGCTTTGAGTCTCCAATTTTCATGCACTTGCAACGTAGCTGAATACAAAGCATTAATTCATGGCTTACTTTAGGCGAGAAAGAGAGGCATTAACATGCTCTGATTTTGGTGATTCGAGTTGGTTTTCAATCAAGTAAGAAATTTCAATGTTTGTAAGAATCCATTAATGAAGTCTTACATACATAGAGTTTCAAACTTAATGGAAGATTTCGAAGCTATTAACATCCAATCCATTCCTAGAACAAAAATAAGCATGCAAATAGACTTGCCACAATTGGTGCTAGTTTTGATGTTTTGGACCAAATAGAGAATAGAAAAATTCAGCCTCATATAAAGCTAATTGTTAGGCCTTTGATACATCATAATTATTTGAATTGGAAGTTTTTGAAAGTGATGATCAAATCTGCAAGTTTTTGCAACAAGATGTTGAACTCTCTCGTAGTAAATTAAGATAAATTACACCACTTATATGGTGACCAGACCGCATCTGAGCTTAAAGACAAATAAACTACCCCGAGGTCTGGTCACATTAGAAGACATCTTCAACACTAATGATAAATTAATGAAGGTCAAGACTAAGATGTCAACGCATGCCGATAACTATGAAGAAATCTCAGTTGATGAAGGAAAAATTCATTTCTTGGAAAGGTATGTTCTTTATTTGAAAAACATTCTTTTATTAATCTTTGCAAATAATTTAAAGATTTTTTTGCTTGGAGATAAAAACACACTGAAAGGGTTTAATCCCAATTTATCTCAACATACTATTGAATTAAAGTTGAATTCTAAGACAATTAGGAAAAAACAAAGGCCTATCAATCCCTGAATAGAGCCTCTAATGAGGAAAGAGTTATTTAAGTTAATTAAATCAAGTATTATCTTTCTAATTAAGCATTCAAGTTGGGTAGCCAATCTTTTCTGTTAGGAATAAAAATGGAGAAATTAGATTATGTGTGGATTTTAAAGATCTTTATAAAGCTTCATTAAAAGATCACTACCCACTTCCAAATATGGATCAAATATTGAGAACATTTTCTAGTTCGAATGACTAGCTCTTTTAGGACGGCTATAGTGGATACAATTACATTTTAGTTTGAGAAGAAGATAGGTACAAAACAACTTTTACCACCAAGTGGGGTACTTATGCTTAAAAATTAATTTCATTTGGCCTTTCAAATGCTGGTGCAACATTTCAACATGTAATGGACATCGATTTTTACAGCTTGTTAAATAAATGCATCCTTGTTTATTTAGATGTTCTTATTGTATTTTTAAAAAATTCAGATGAGCATCTAACACATCTAAGGTAGACTTTTCAGTTATATAGGCAGTTTGGAATATCTTTGAATCCCAAAAAGTCTATCTTTTCAATACATCAAAGAAAATTACTTTTTCATATTATTTCTAAGAAAGGTTTAGCAATTAATCCTTTCGAATTGAAGCCATATCACAGCTATCATTGCCTCATCATAAGAAATCATTACAAATTTTCCTTGAAAAAATCAACTTTGTTAGAAGATTTGTTCCAAATATCGGAGCATTAGTGAAACCACTAACAACTATGCTAAAGAAAAAGAAGACTTTCTCTTGGACTAACGAAGGGAGATACAAATTTGAAGCAATAAAAATAGCCATCTCTCAAGCACCTACTCTTGCATATGAAAATTTTGATAAATATTTTACAATGACTGCACTTGCAGGAGCTGAAACAATCTTAGCTATATTAACTCAAGTTAATGATGAAAATGTTGAACAACCAATTGCTTTCTTTAGACAGAGCTTTCATTCTTACGAAATACGGTACACATTTCATGAAAAAAAAGTACTTTCAAGAGTCGAGGGCTAATGAATTTTAAGTACATGCTCTCAAACAATAAAATTCATGTTCTTGTTTCTTGTCCAAGTTTAAAAAATTTCTTGTTAAATAAAGAATTGAATGAGAAAAGAGCATGATGGAAAAGAAAAGTTTTGGAATATGATGTTGATATTTGGGTTACGAAGACAGTTCGAGGAAAAGGCTTATGTGATCACCTAATTGTTGATATGGAAAAACATGAACCAGAATCGAAGATCCAAAACAACATGCTGAAGTTAAGCATCAATAATCAGATGTCATGGTTCAGCTAGAAAACTAGCAACCTGAACTTGCTCAAGAGGTCCAAGAATCAAGATGGATGACTAATTTAGTTAGCTATTTTAAGCACGTCATCTATCCGTAAGGTATGAACAAAAATAAATGAAGGTACTTCAGATTTTAATATGTACCCTATGTTTTCATTGATGGTGTATTATTCAAAAGGGATATAAATGGAATCTTGTTGCGATGTGTTGACTATGACAAAATTCAATGATTATTATCGAATTCCATGAAGGACATGCATGAGGTCATTTCTCAACATGTACCACATCCTTAAAAATTATGAAAGCTGGTTACTATTGGCACAACATATTCAAGGACTATTTTGAATGGATCAAAAAGTGTAATATTTCAAGTCACAATTTAAAAAATACATGTGCAGATACAAATTTTGGAAAAAATAATTCATTTAGGTAGGACAGTTAAAGGTTCATATACAAATTTTTTGCAATACAACTCAAAGGAATGAATAAAGTTACAGATCTAAGGAAGAAAATGCAGATCCTGGCTTTGATCGAGAAAGACCCATTAATGGGTACTAAAATCAGAATAAGGATCAAGAACTCACTGGTTAAAATTGAAGAAGAGCAAACCCTCATCAAATTCAAAGCCAAAAGGAGAACCTAGAATGAGTTCGACTCATAGATCAATGTTGTTCCATAAATCACATTAAAAATGCAAAGGAAAAACAAGTATCAATATTTCGAAGATGAAATAACAGAAAGTTGCAAATCCGAGCTTAATAGAACAATAGATGCGAGATAGACCGAGCTCAAAATATCATCTGCAATGGCCATCGTCTAGGGATTTTTTTTTTGTAGAGTTGCCTTAGCTCAAATAAAGCTCAAGAATAGAAATATGAAAGAGATAGGGTTTTGAGTGTTTTATTCATCAGATCAATAACCACGAATAAAAAATACAAAGATCAATGCTCATGATTGATCACCAAAACAGTATGCAAACCCCAAATAGAAAAATCAGTAATGACGGGTATTTTTGGTGAACTTAGCATATTTTCATCATTTTGTAAAAGTGTCAAATTGACCCACAGTGCCCTGAAGAAATTTAATTGAATGTGGCATGACAGGGCCATTTTTAAAAAAATTGCCACTTTTTCCTTTTTTACAACATATTCAAATTTTTTTAGTTTCCCGATACAAAGGGGCGGGCCCTTTTTATGTTTTGAGGAATTTTGGCTAAGGGATTAATGTCATAAAATGACTCGCGGCCCCACTCATGTTAAAGGGAAAATTCAAAGGTTGATCCCACATGAAAAGAGTCAAAGGAGTATCGTCAGAGATTTTTGAGATTTCAAAACTTTATTTCCAAACAACGTAAAGTCATAAAATGACTCACGAACCCGCTCATGTAAAAGGAAAAAATGGAATGTTGAGCCTGCATCAAAAGAGTCAAAGTGGAAAACGGACCGCCGTAATGTTTTTTTCCTTTGAGTCTTTTTGAAAAAGGAGAAAAGTTTAAAAATGCCCGTGGCCCCATTTCGAAGGATCAAAAGTCAATCATATTGAATTAAGTCAAAAGTGGGTCATCGGGTTAGTTTAAGAATTTGAACCTTAAAGGAGAAAAGTATAAAAATGCCCCATGGCTCTTTTGAAGCATTGAAATTCAATCATATTGAATTAAGTCAAAAGCGGGTCGTTGGGTCAATTTAAGAATTTGAACCTTAAAGGAGTACAATTTAAATATGCCCCACGACCGCCGAAAACCGAACAAGGCCACATATTCAATAAGTCAAAAGTGGAGGAGCGTTGGGTCAATTTTCTATTTTGAGCCCTTTCTGAAAAAGGGAGAAAATTGATAAAATTTCCCGCGACTCCACCCACAACATCAAAATCCAAAGGCAGAAAGGCGGGCCTCCGGAACTTTTTTTTGATTTTGAAACTTTGAACCTTTATTTTAGAAAGAGAGGATAAAGTTGAACGTGACCCATCATCATCGCATAAAGACATGTGTGGGGCCCAAGTTAGAAGTGAAAGAGTAGGCCGAATGTTTAAAAATGCATAGTATCTATCAGAAACGGAAAAAGAAAGTTTTCCAGGCCCGTTTTCAGTTCAAAATCTTTCCTGTGTGGACAACTCTTTTTCAAAATGATGAAAGAAAAATTTCTTTGCAGAAACCTTTAGTCAAGCTTGAATAGTCAACAATGGCATCTAGGGGAAAATTTAGCAAAACTTTGCTAGCTCGAATGGAGCTCAACAATGTAAATACCAAAAAGATTAAGTTTGCAATACTCTTGCACCTTAATTCGATTCTCGAGTTCTCTAGATTTAACCATGGTTAGAAAGTGATAATATTATCACTACAAATGGATAAGGTTGCATGCCTTCACAAAATAATAGACCAGAATATGAATTTTCATGCACAAAAAAGAAAACATGTTCATCAAGCAAAACTTATTTTTAGCAAATTATCACTCATGTTTTTCTTAAAAATAGAACAATCAACTACAGTTGACTGAGTTATAACCAATGGTTGTTAATGCCTCTTTGTATTTGCATGTTCTTTTTTTATTCCTTTATTTATTAATAGATGAAGGATAAAAATAGGATGCATGGGAGTACAATTTTAGCCTATTTTTAGGAAGAGTGGGAAATAATTTTTCTATATTTTGTGGGCTTTGGCAAAGCAAAAGGAGAGGAATTTTAAGATATAGGAGTTTTTACGCGGTTTACCCTTTGAATGTGAATTATTTTCTACCTTTCCAATTATTTGCAGTCTTATGTATGTTTCGACTAATCTTGTCGATTATTTTCTACCTTTCCAATTATTCGCAGTCTTATTTAAGTAATTTTTGCATGATATTAAATGTGTATGTGTAACTTAGTAGTATTGTTGTGATTTTATCCCTCAATACATCAAAGTGTTTACCCTTAATTATCTTCAAAAAAATTGGCTCATGCATTAACATTCCCTTCCATATCAATTGTGTATATACTTAGTCAAAGACCTCATACTAGTTTGGTGTACCACCTCAATTTTAATTTCATTTTTAGTCACCTTTTACCCTTAAACCCCATAAAATCAGTTTAGGATACATCAATAACGAATCAGCCTTGATATATGTGACTCACCTCAAAATAGGTATACCCCTGCACACGAGGTGTTTCCATTGTATCTACGAAAGATAAATATCTATTTTACAAGCTTAGAACACATGCAACCATCTCTCTACAGTGGTGCACTTTCAAGAGATAACATGATCCTAACTACCGTAAATAACATTCTTTCCCGGTGAGGTATCAAAGTGTGGCATACAATTATTTGGTCTTTACCATATATTCCTTGTTAGCATTATACTCGAAGATAATATTTAGTAACTTCAATTTAACATTATTATTTTTATTTATAATATATGTTTAATTATGGAACATTGATGCATAAATCAATATGATTAAAGAAATTTTGTAATCGCTTAAGGTAATAATATTGACTATGGTCTAATGGTGAAACATACCTCCCTCGGTTTGGGAGTGGAAGAACATGGCCAATTGTAATGGCATATAGATTATAAATGATGTCTTGAAGGGATAAATAATACTTTGTATAATGTTGTTTTCTTTTATAGTAATATTGAATGGTTGAATGAAATTGCCCTAAGTACTCTAGCATAAAAAAATTGTATCGATCATTTTTTTGGAAAACTATTCTAGGATCTATTTCCATTGGATGAACAATGTTAAGCATCCACGAGGTTAACAACACTCGATTTAATGAAATTATACTCTTGTCCAGCCATAGACCACATCTTTAAGATGACTAGGGGATAAATAATATATTCTATAATGAAAATTATATTTTTATTATTTAATTACGAGAATGATCCACGTATATACATATTGTTAACTTTGTTAATGAAATTTGGTGGAATATGTAATTATACCTCTTTGATTTATGATGGCAATTTCTAATAAGATAGTTATGGCATTGATGGTACCTATAAATTTATATATAAGAGTTGCATTGAGAGTGCTAACGATGGTTACCTTATAAGAACTTGTGATGAGAAAGTTGTGATCTATTATTTTTATAAACCAAAATTATAAATTAAATAAGGAAGATTACCAATCTAAAGTACTATGAAACTTGGATGGATGTTTATAATACTAACTTTCAAGATGGACTTGGGGAGTTTTGAGTCTTTTCATTGTTTCATACTTGGTTACATGAAGTAACTTGGCTTCTAGGCAATGCCTATTTCGGATATTTGTGTTAGGCTTAATTTCTATTGTTTATCATTACTGATTGTGGGTCATAAGGATATTTTTGTTGATGGTTGGAGTATTATATTTTAATCATATAATATATATGATTACATGATTGAAATCCTAATGCACTTGAAAACCCGTGTTTTACTTAAGGCCAACATACCCTTTCTTGAGTGATTGTTAAACTATTTTCATCTTAGATACAATGATTGCAACTCATATATAAGGATTCTCTAAGAAAATTAATATTTATGGTTTGAGTATCGGATTTCAATCATATAATCTATAGGATTACATTATTGAAATTCCAAAACACTTGAAATTATTTTTATAACTTATAAGGTCTTTTGTCCTAGTTGATTAGTTATTAACTTTTGTTGTTTAATAGACATTGATCATAACTGAAGCATATGAATTCCTTCTTAGTGGCATGGAGGAAATTTTATTTTGTTTTAAGAAGTTGTTTTGTGGTTAGAGCTTGGATCCATTTCTTGAAATAGAATATTTCCTTTCATGTTATTATTAATAGTAGCATAATGTTTTATTGTGTAGTCATTAACATGCTCACTTCTCGTGAACAAGCTCAATCCAATAAATGTGAAGATGGATTTTGTGAGTAGAAAAGGCTTGTAGAGTGTTTCATCTGTTTTTCTCTTGAAGTTTTTTTGTTTGAATACTTAATGTGTTTTAATATTCTGGAATGGTGTTTGTGGAGTAAGGTTGTCATAACCAGTGAAACTAAAACTTGTAAATATTTTGTGAATGATATAATTTGATCACATCATTGTTATGAGTATTTTATTGTATTTTAGCAACTTTGAAAGATAGCTTAACTTTATTTTGAACAATATTGGTTACCTTTTGGTTTCCAAATCAAAGTCCATTAGAATATTTTTTTGGATTTGGCTTGTGTCTGTCATGTGTTGGATAGAAATGATGTAACCATGTATAATTTTCATAAAAGGGTAATGTTAAACTTTTTGAGTTATAGATTTGGGTAGTAAACCTTTTTATGTTATCACAATTTTATAATTCTATGAATAAAAAATGGTGTGTCAACCCTTATAATAGTCTTTAAGTAAAAAGAAAGAAAAATAATGAAACTATCTACTTGTGTTAAAAAAAAGAATATACCTTACTTTCCCTAAGCTATACTGATAAAATTTATCCTTAATGTTGATGGGGCCTAAAATGATTTTAAAATGTAAAGAATGTTTAGCTTTTGGGAGGATAACAAGGTTATAACTAGTAATGTAAATTGATCATGAAATCATTAAATCTAACTTATCTATTTAAAAACCGATTGTAGTCATTTGGCAAACTAGATCAAGAGATCTAGTTGAGGCGCTACTTGTTGTATTATAATATCTCATTTTATGGGGGTATACACTAGGTGTCTTGATTTTATTCTTAGGTGCTTCAATTCATGCCTTTGGTTTTGGAGTGATGGAAGTTTGTGTTCCTAGGACCTTGGAGTAACTCTTTCAGTTACTCAACTTTCCTAGGGAGAGAGTTCTCGTGTCATGCAATATAGTTGGTAGTTTTGATGGTGGTTTTGTTTCTTTTGCATCCTGATAGGAGCTTTGTTCCTCATCACAATAGTTGTGTTATCCACTATGGAATTTGGGATTATGTTAGGGACGAGTTAACTCTTGGATGATTATAGGTTTTAGTGGATAGTGTATTGTTTGGACGTGATGGTCCAGTGATGGACATACCGAGTTCTAGTGTGGTTCCCTTGTTTTACTTTAGAAAACATTGATAGTTGGACTCTATGTACTTGGTTAAATATGGTTAGAATTAAGCACCTTTAAAGCATTTTGCTTAAATAGGTGTGCTTGTTTTGCTATCGATGACCCATAGATAGACCTACCCTTGTCTTAATCTCTTAAATTGTTTAAGTATACCACACTATAGTCTATTAATATTGAGTTGTGTTGAGGTAGATATGGATGCCTTGGTGTCCTTTTGGACTTTGTTTTAAGATATTTCATTTTTATAGGTCTTAAGTATCCGATCCTAGTTGTGTTTATGTCTTGTTCTTTCATCCAAGGGTATAACTCTTTATCGTAGAGGCCATGTTTGAGTAATTCAGTTGACTATCCTCCTTATATTTGATGTCCTCTTGATGAGGAAGTGTGGTCCATGGGGTAATTTCCCCTTGTCACCTTGATTGTTTGGTTGATGGTATCTTGTAGAGGTAAATGTTTTGTTTGGAAACTATCTCTTTCTTATATAGTGAACCTATTTTGAGTTTAAACCATAAGCATTGTGTTTTCCATCATGTTGATCTAAACTCCTTGAACTCGTAAAAAAAAAAATTTACATCTCTAATGTGCACCTTCATTGTAATTCCTATTTATACTTGTGGAGACCCACTTGGAGTGAATTAGTGATGCATGTAATTCTTTGGTAAACTCTTGTAATCTTGGTGTGTTCCATTTTGGTTAATGATCTCTTGTTTCTATGTGAAATTAATAATGTGATAGTCTTGAATCTTCCTACTCATTAATATTCAATTGGGAATGTGATAAACCCAAACATATTAGAAATATGATTGAGGTATTTGGACTTGAAAAACCTAATAGGTAAAATGGTTCCTTACCCTAGCTTTGTAGCTCAATAGAAGAAATAAACAAAAAAAAAGAGAAATTATGTGAAAATTGCAAATAATCTACCCTTATCCTCCATAAAAGAAAAATAAATAGTTTTGTCTCCTAATTAGAGTGGCGAGGTATCATGTCAACATTAGTAATGACCTTCAATGACACAAGATGTGGGATATCATAATAAAAAGAATGCATTAATTAAGAAAACTTATAAGAAATAAGCTTAGTGAATGTAACTGTAACTTGAGTCTTATAATTTGGTTTGTGGAACGAGTAATTTTATGAGACTAAACACAAGTAGAATGTATAAATAGACAACATTGATTTTATAAATTTATTTGCTCACCTTGAAATTTATAAAGAACATAATCTAAAAGTTTGAACCATTTGAAAGGTTCCCTTGAGCTACTGTGAGAATGTATAATATCATTTGCAGCCTAAGATTTTGGGTCTAGATATGGTGGAGTACTTTCCATACCACCCCTTATCATATCAAACAACAAACATAAGAAAAATGGTTATAACACAAGTATATGCTAGGTAATTTTTGGACCTCTCTTTTGGTAGTACAAATTTTAATAAGTATTCCTAAGATTTTATCACCTTGTTGGTAGTGATATGTTCTAGCTATGTCTTACTCCTTGAACATAAATGTGTGTGATTTCCCATTATTGGATCCTTTTGGGCTGTCATACCCTTGTTTCCTCTTTTCTTGATGAGTGTATGATTTGTGGTCTAGGAGTGATTTTATATCTATAGTTTTAAGAAAGGAACCCTCCTTGTGTTTGGAATAGGTCATTGGTGACCTAGGCTTAGTGGCAAGCTTAGGAAACATATGTTAAGGATATGAAGGAATTTTTGAAATTCTCCTTTTTTTTTGGGAAAACCTTGATGTTGTCCCCTTGTCCTTTAAGGAAGAGAATGGTGCAAGTTTGTATTCATAAGTTTCTATAAGAATTTTTGTGTGTTGCTCTCGTAAATTTTATTTGGACCCCTCTTATTGTCTATTTTATCCTATCTCCTTGAGTGTTATATTGTGTTATGATATTAAGCATTTGATATTTTTATGATTCTATTTAGCTAGGGTGGGATTTAAAATAAATAAATTCCATTTGTTATTTAGAGTGATTAGTGTCTCTCGTGTTGACATGTTAGTATGGGAAAAGATTGTTTATCATTCAAAGTGGAAATATTATCTAAGTGTTTGGGGTTTATAAATTAGGATTAGTGTTGTGTGTTTGATATTTTACTGCAAAATTTAAGTTATAGAAAACCTTGTGTCCAAGATTATGCTAGTATTACCATGAAGACTAAATTGAATTTTTTTGAATTATATAAAGTACTTCCAATGAATAGTCTGCATCCTTGTAAACACTTTTCCACTTTAGGTTTTTTTTTCCTTGTTAAACCTCATATCGTGTGGTCATAATTATTTTAGACCTACTAGTAGGTGTGTATCTTCATGCGAAATTGACGATCATGATTGGTAGTTGTTAACCTTGTCTAAATAATGAACATTGAAGTGTAACTAAACCTAAGTGGAAATCGTAACCTTTCTTGTTGCAAGTGTGTTGTATCCATGTGTGGATATGTTGTCATATTGTGTATATGAATTTCTCCCTATTCTTATTTAACCATGGTTGTTATTCTTTGGATTCCATTGGAAATTTCCTATTTCGATGTTTCTTGTTGTAGCTTGGTTAACCATGTAGAGTTACCCTGTAGAATTAAATACTTACAACCTTGCATGAAGGAGGTTTAGTATTCATGCCAAAAAAATTCCCTTCTCCTTGTTGAGTAGCATTGCACCAAACTTTGGTTCTGAGAACCTACTTTCATTTAAAATTAAGAAACCTCAAAGAGGGAATAAGTTCTATTCATATGCATCATTTCCCTACCTCTTATCCTTGACTTCTAGGAGGAAGTCAAATATAAGGGGAGGGGGATGTAATGCTCACTCCTCTTCAACATTGATTATACTATGATTTTATTTTTGTTTGATTAGAGGCATAAAACTGATTTTTAAATTTTAGTTAGCATGTTGTTAAGATGAGAGACATCATGATCACTTTTGTATTTTGATTGTTACTTTTGACTATATGGATGTACCGTGGACCTTGATGGACATTTAAGGATATGATGATGATCTAGAATGGTTACTCTATTATAAATTGACTTTTACATTCTTGACATATTGAGTATATCCTATGTATTGGACTAACCATGTGGTCTCCTTGATTTTGTGAATTCTAACAATACGATGGTATTAGGGATTGGTAAGACGTTCTTGAGTGTATCTAGTAGTTGGGAGTTACAGTAGATATAGATAATTTCATGATTATTGTAGAATGTAAATTAGATTATTGATGATTGTGAATTATTTACTAGAGTAGAGTTGAAGTGTTAAGTGATTATAAATAATTGATAAAAAAATTTGTAAACTTGATGATAATGTTTTAGCTACGTTATATGGTGATGTTAATTGATAGATGTATGTGTGTGTTATATTTCTTGATGTATGCAGAGGATTGTATGATGGATGTCTTATATACTTTGATTTCCATGACATATTGATATGGCCTTGAGGCTAGAAAGGTATTATTGTTTGTGATTGTAGGAAAATTATATCATATACATTGAAAGAGGATAGGGACCAACCACGGAAGGATGTCAGGTGTTTTGCAACATGGCCAAATTTGACAACTCATGTCTATTGTATATGTTGTGTTGTTGCATGCTTTGTTAGGAGATTCCCATAGAGGGTAACCTCATTTATGTGGCCATGGGTGTAATGTGTTTCTTTCTCTTTAATTTTGTTGTTTTAATTTGTTGTGCATGTGTTTAATTATTTGGGAAATATTGTTACTTTATTAACACTTGCTAATGTATCTTAATTACTAGTTTATCTTAAATTTAAATTAAAAAGGAAGATATGACATGTGGGAAATAAATTGGGTAGATAGTCCTTGTTTTGGTGCATGATGTGAATTGAATTAAATGCATTTAGGTGGTGTGTACTCCACCATCCTTTCCAAATTCGAATTTGGCCTTGTTGGCCACTTTTAGAGACTTGAGGGACAAGTTAACCTTGTCCCTCACATCTCAAACTCTTCTACCAACCCTACTTATGAAGTATGGGACATATTTTGACCATTTTAATTAATTTTTAGTGTAAAAGGGTAAATAATTGCACTTGGTTACTTACCACATTTAAGTTTGTCCTTGATAAGCATGGTGTGCAAGTTAGAGTGTCATGTGGGCATGTCATAAGTCTTACATGTGCATTTAATTTCTTTGGGTTTGGTGTTTGACTTGTGTGTTGGAATGGAGGGATGATGAAGTGGCATATTACATGGAGCCACCTCATAATCATCACACCCATTTTCTATTTATTAGTGGAATTTGATGGATTTTGGGTTACTTGCATTATTTACTTCTCTTGCATTTTTGCAAATGGATCTTGATTTTCATAGTTGGTATTATTTTTTAGAATTGCATCTTGGATGGAGCTTTGGTGAAGGATTAAAAGGTGGTAGAGTAAAGAAATTGGAATCTTGGTGGAGAGATATGATCTTCTCTTGTTGTCATTTTTGTATTAATCTATTTGATATAGAAATTGTGCTTGTTGCATATTACATGAGTTTTGTGATTTTTTTTTATTGTGGTTGGGTAGTTTTCCTTAAGTTGGGTGTGGGAAATGGATTTATGGGACCATTGGGGAGGGAAAAGGGAGATGTGAGGAATGCATTGTGGAGGGAGTGTTTGAGTTCCACCTATGGGGAATTAAAAGTATAACATGGATATATTTTGCATACTTGCATGCTTATAAATAAGGATATGATTATGTTTTGAGTTGTGCACATGGTGGATTTGGGTGGAACTCCTACATCACTTAGGAGAAAAAAGGAGGTGGTGACCATATTCCATTGTTCCTTGTTTCCTTATTGTTGTCAAGCCTTTGTGCTTGTTGGGAAATTTGTAATATTGTTTGAGTATATTGTTTGAATGTGTTATTTTGTGGAATGCATGTTGTGGAATCCTTTTTTGAAAGTTGTCAAAAGTTGCATTATACACTTCATGGTTCTTTTGTTTGGGCTTTGGGGCCAATAAGGAGGATGGCTTCTCCTCATTTTGGATTAAAGGTTTGGCGGAGACCATCACATACTCCCCTTTATTTGTTTGGTGATTCAAATTTGGAGAGATGAAAAAGTGCAGATTTGAAGCTATGAAGTTGAGAGATGATATTTGTATGAAAACTTGTGCATTTGAGCTTATAGAAGAGTCATATTCTTGTAAATTTTATTATGTTATTTTATAGCTTGAGTGGAAGGCTTGTAGATATTTGTATTTTAAAATGAGCTCTTGTAAATTTATTTATCAAACTATGTATTGTGATGGTTTAGTTAAGAAAGTTACAACTTGTGTTTCAATGTAATGGAACTCTCTCTCTCAAACCTAAAATTTAAACAAAGTTGCATTGTGGCTTCACTTTGAACATTATTTTCTTGCATTGACACTAAATGGAAGTGTATTCTTGTTTTTCCGTTGTAAATGTGTTGGCTTTCCATGTAAAAAAGAAAGAAGGTCATTATTAAGATCATACTTGTTTTCCTCTTTCCATTAAGAAATTTTTAGTATTTTGGTTATGAATATCAAACCTTGCTAATTAAACCATAAAGCATATATATATATATATATATATATATATATATATATATATATATATATATATATATACATATATGTGTATATATATATATGTATACACACACACACATATATATGTATATATGTGTGTATATATATATATATATATATACACACACACACACACATATATATGTATAATATTTATACAAATTTATATTTATAAATATATTTTACATATATATACATAATACACACTATATATATATATATATATATACATATATATATATATATACATATATATTTATTTAAAAAGTACTCTTCCCTAATTGACAATACACCAACATCTCCACTATATTCAAATATATTATTTATACAAATTTCTTACATTTATAAACCCTTATATTTTATTGACCAATAGAAATACTTTTAGTATAGATAGTTGAAAATAAATCAATAAAAAAACTAATTATAAATAAATATACAATTATATGAGTTAAATAAATAATTATATACATTAAACAAGATATATTATATATTTCAAATATTCAAATAAATATTATACTTTTGTTATATATATATATATATATAAACAAAATATAAAGGAAAAAAAAAAATGAATGAAACACATGGCACGACACTCAAACGGTTATTCATTATAAAATAAACAATTTTTTTTTTAAATGTTTATTTGGGCATGTATTTGAATTAAATAAAAAAAAAGTGTGATGGGGTGGGAGGAAGCACCCCACCCCAAATATTTCTTAAAAAGAAAGTTAAAAAAGGAATATGGTAAATAATTATAATTCAAAGTTTACTCCGCTTTGTAAAGCCTTATAAAAAGGGAATATAAAATATTATTTAATAATACAAACCTAAAACCAATAATTTTTTTACCCAATCGGCATTCACAATTAATAAGAATAAGGTATATATAAAACCAAAAAAGAAAAAAGAAAATTTCCTTCGCTGGCCGTATATTGGTTTGAGCCAATGTTTTGTTATTAAAAAAAAACCCCAAATCCATTACGTGTGATTTTTCTTATAATAAAAAGAAAGAGAGTTTATTTCTTGTTTTATAATACACACACACACACAAGCATACACTAAACTGTGTATATCCTAGATTTAAAAAATGAATTTCAAATAAAAGACAAATAAAACGTGTATATATATTATATATACATGCATAATACTATATATATACAATGTATATATTCTGATTTGTGAGTATATTGGTTAAGTACAAAAAAAAGAGGATTATTTATTTAATATATACCCAAAGTTGTGAGTATGCAAGCCTTTAAAAAAAAAAAAAAGAGCAATGAACCTTCATGGGAGCTTTTATGGCTTCCTTTCTTATCTTTCTCCAAACCTGTAAAAACAAAATGAAATGGGGTTAGGGAGAAATGAGAATAAGAAGACCTCATAAGGATTTTAAGGCTTCATTAATCCAATGACCCAAAAGGACTTAATCTAATGGATGAGATTTCACCCTACAACTTTAAGTGATGTGGATTTTTGTGGGAATGAAATTAATTTAATAATGGTATGGATAATTGGTTGAATGTGGCCACTTAGTGACTAGGCCAAGATATTAAACTTTTGTGGTAGGAAATAATTTAAACATTGTACTTAGTATTTAAATAATGAACTAAAGGAGGTTTATAAATAAATATTAGTAAGGTGTAGTTAAATAAATTAATGGATCATGACTATTAAATAATTGAAAAATACCTTAATAAAGTAAATGAGCTTAATGGGAGGATTTTAAACCGTAAGATATTTTAGAGAAATAAATTAATAATATTTAATTATTAATTTAGCTGTGATCACCTTACACTTGTGTAAAGTTTTTTAACAAAATTAACTAAATGTGGTGGATGATTATAACCTTACAAATTATATATATATATATATATATATATATATATATATATATATATATATATATATATATATATATATATATATATATATATATATATATCTTATATATATATAATTATAAAATTCTTCCCATTAAATTAGTAAGTTTTTAATGGTTTGAGTGTCAAAATTAAGTGTGTTACACGTTACACTTAACTAGAAAACGCTAGTCCATTTTTCAATGTTCTTGCCCCTTAAAAGATGCATGATATATCTAAGAGAAATTACAATACCTTCAAATTAGTAGTTTTTACATGGTAACCAAAGGAATCTTACCTTTGCTAATAAATTTACTTCGTATAAAGATATTTATGATGAGTGACACATGCACCAAGATAATTTGCAATGGTTTTTTTATTCTTGAAATTTTTTCAGCCTTATTAAATTGACCCCTTAATACATGTTCAAGGAATATTTTATTAATTTTACGTTAAAAGTATTATGCTTGCACGAAGCAAAGTTTTTTAATTCCTCCCCTATTATACCACATGCACTATTTAACTAGATGATATTTTGTAGATGTGTTTTCACATGATAGATCTTGTCCAGGGTTTACCATGTTTCTTGTTCTAGATATTTCAGAAAAGGTCATTTATTTGGGCTATAACCCTACCCATTGGGTGTTGTGGAGAATTTTTTATTTGTACTAAGGTATAGTTGGTATGGTAAACATGTATCCTTGTTATGTGGAATTGGTTAGAAGATTTGTTTTCTAGATGTTATTTATATTTTATGTGGAGGACATTAACATGGCTGATTCCAATGAAGATAAAGGTGGTCTTGTTCTCATGTAATGGTGTGTAAGGGAGAGGGAAACATCATATTACATACAACGTAAGATTTTAATCTATGATAACAACCATCATCACATAAAGGATTGTACATCTACATGGTATACTTTTTCTAAATTCAAACTTTACTAGAAAATACTTATTAAAAGTCTTGATTGTGCCATGTTTGCCAAACAATGTTTTTAGTTTCCTTAATGTATAACATACTATTTACTATTTTTTTGGATGTAATGTTTTATACCATCAACTTGTATGCTTTAGCAATGTATAGACCATCCCTCACCTTAATATGAATAAAACCTAATTTTATTTTCAAAGATACTTATTCATTTTAAGCACGAGAAGAGTTTACGATATATCAAGTGAATTTGCAATATAGTTTCTTGGATCATAGAGGATAATTGATAGATTGATTATTATTGGTTTGATGTTATTGTGGGAAAACTAAAATCTTCCTTAAAATCTATTGCAAACAATCCATTATCTAGAAACAACATGTTCATGAGGCTTTATAACATGATATCGAATGAATTTTATAGGATTTTAAGAAACCTCGAGTTTGATTTTTTCATTTAGAATCAAATTGTTCACTCTAGACACAATATCTAGATTGATGAAATCTATAATGCTAGAGGGCTCAAAATAGATATATTCCATTGGGTATAGATAGGTGAAGGAGATTCTATAGTTTTATTATATCTCCTATATTCGGATAATATACTGAAAAGATAAAGGCCATTAAAGGTGGAAATGATATAATTACCAAATTTATTGAGACCTTCCAATAGTTTTAGCATCTTTACCATGTATTTTTTTTAACTCATCCTTCTTCCCCTAAAAATATATGTAGGCCTCATGACATGTCTCACAGTCACTTATAAAATCCCATGAGATAAAAGAGTCTCATGTGACATGTATGTTCATGCTAATGATTTGAAAAAGATTCCATCAAAATGTATTTGATAAATTCCTTCGATCAACTGATTTCCTTTACTAAGTCCTACATAATAGATTTTTATCTAATCTGTAAAAATTCTATAATGGGGATATTTATTACAACTCTCAATGAGACAACAATGATAGAGTAAATATTAGGTGTATTCCTAAAGTTGGAAACCATAAGTACGTTTTCCAATTGGATACTTATTACTCTTAATTATTAATGTCTTGTATGAAATAATTTCCAAATACCTCACTCTAGGGCTCAATAATATGATCCCCTTCACTATGAGGAGTGAAAAAAATAATTACATTTAGCATATTACATACATATTTGATAATTCTATTATTGTATGGGAAAACATGGAATGGGAATAGTTGTTTATAAATAAATTTGTATTTATTATGATTAATTTTGAAAATTTGATGACATGATTGAGTGGCCTTTTATAAATTATTTTTTTCAATCTTTGGGGTTATGATCTTAATATTTTCATACTATCAACATGTTAATTATAAATTCTCGAGCTTGTATTACAATGTAGGGTACCCAATGTATTAATTTTTATGTCCTTTGCCCCCTTTGTCCATATGCTCATTATGGAAGAATTCATTTATCTTCTTACTAACAAGTCATCTAGAGGCTTGGTGAAAGAATATATCTCGCCTCATTTTAATCAATAGATTTTAATGAGCCTTAATATTTATTTCAAAACAATATATTTTTTATGGATATACGTAATCTTCAATAAATTATTTTATCTTCTTATAAAAGATATATTATCAAGATATAAAAATATGATTTAATGTATTTCTATCTATGTAACAATGATACATAGTGATTTCAAACAACAATGGTGTCTCTATATGATTCTAATATTAATTATACGGTAGTAAGTCATTATATGAACCATAAAAATATAATTTAGAAAAATCTATTAGTGCACTATTGAAAAAATGTTTATTAATTTATTTATTTAGAGTCTTATAAGATTTATTTCATTTAGTATAAATCTTCATCCAATAGCCTAGTTTCTAATTACTTGTAGAGCTGAATTAAAGGTTAGGAGCACCTTAGGTAATAAAGGAAGTGGATGCGCTTGTTACAATTTTAGTTAATTTTTTTCCATCAAATAAACAAATAAAATATATGTATATTATCATATTTTAAAATTTGTACAAGGATCATAATAAATCATTCATTTAGAGAAATTTTGAATAAAGATATCGTGTAGAATTTTTTTAAATAAGAACAAGTAATAATTAAATGGATGGATGGAGAATTAATCACAAGGAGGTGCTCAATGAAATGAAACAAAAAAATTCTTAAACAAGGTTGGTTACTTGTCTTATTTACCAATAACATGTAGGTAATGGGACTCAAAACTGACAAAACACCATTTCTTTGCATATCAATTAAAATTATTACGTAGATCCCATGTTTTGTGAAGATCACACTATCTAGACCAAGCCTACTAATTTCTCCATAAAAAAGAGACATTTCCACCAAACCATTATGAATAGGGAATTCATTCATTCATTCCTTAAATCATATTTTCTTCTACTAGTTACACCAATGACAATATAAAAATACGTGAAACTTATGTGAGAAAAACTACACACCCAAATTATCTAGATATACATTAGAGAATCGGTAAAAATACCAAAAAAAAATGTAGTAGCTTAAAAATATGGATATTTATTTTTATATGCAAAATTATTATAATAGTTTTGCATGTGTGTTTGTGAAATTTATGTTACTTTATAATATTATCAATAAAAATATAAATTAATATTGACTTTAGGTAAAAATAGTAATTTTAAGTTTTAATTTATTTTATTATTGGTAAATGGTTTTAAAGGGGGCCATACCCTATGGTACAAAAGGGCAGCCAAATTTAACAAGAGTACAACAATGGTTTTTTGACTAGTGGGGACCACACCCCAAAAACCAAAGAAAAACAACTAGATAAAAAAATTAAAAAAGGCATGGGAAACCTACTAGCATGAAGTCAAAATACAACCAGAAAACAACAACACAAAATCTATACAAATGTGAAAAAGAAGCTCTCTAGCAATGATGGCTAGGTCGGAGAAACAATATTCTTGAGAGTGGATTATTTCTTGTTCTGCACCATTTTCCATCCACTAGATACTTCCTCGTGAAGAAGAATAACCTCAATAGTTTCTATCAGAAAATATTTATTTTTTTCTCAGGGAAAAGAGGAGGAATATTTTCCTTAGCCACTTTACACACAAGTTAAACATTTGTCTTCTTTGTGTCTTCACCAATAGGAATTTCTATAAGGGGCATTTCAAGAACCGATTCGTCCACATCTTTTGAATATTCATTTGAATCCAAATCTTCCTTTGCATCAAAAACCAAATGTTCATGGACGAAATTTTCCCATTAATTTTTGTTCTCATTTTTACGCTTTTCCATCCCACATTCAGTAGTAGTATGCCCTAAAGAGAAAACCTTCTACAACTAAAAGGTAAAAATTCATAGTCTAATGGCTGAGACCATGTTCTATTTTGCACTTTTAGCTCAATTTTTACAGGAAGGTTTGTAGAAGTATCCAGTTCAACAAGGATCCTAGTATATGTTGTATGGGTAAAATAAATGGTTTGAGATTCAATGTGAAGAGTGGTGCCTATTGGTATCCAAATTTGTTTTCCCTTTCAAGATGAGCAACAACATCGATTGGACATGGATCTTAGAGACAAATAGATCATAGTGTGTGTCGTTTTGTAGCCGAGGATGAGATCTAACGGCCCTTTTTCACTCAGATTTGTGGAGAGATGGATGGTACCTTCAAGAGGATTTGACATGTCCTGACTACTTTAGGTCGTGCCTTTCGACCAAGGTGAGAGGATCCTTAGTGTAACCTCTTTTTGATGAAGGAGATGGAGATATCCTTCTTTTGCACAAATTTTATGAAGAAAACCTAGGAAAATACTCCATAATTTAACTCTTAAGAGTTTTCAATTCTAAAATATGCAGATACTTTCAACACAAGGCTAAGGTTACTGAAGACATTAAGAGATCCTAGTTATTCTACATATTTTAGTAAATAGATTTTGTTCCTTTGTGGATATATAGGGAAAATAGGGGTAGTTTAGGATGGATTCATGGTTTTTGAATGATTTTGGTGGGAGATTTAAGCAAGATAAAGTTGATTATACCTAGATCTCTGAGAAACTTCACAATAATGGACAACTCACCAACAGAAAGCTTTAGAAGAGTTAAGACATTCCTTCA
The DNA here is from genome assembly GCA_018340775.1 of Taxus wallichiana var. yunnanensis. Classification (NCBI taxonomy): domain Eukaryota; kingdom Viridiplantae; phylum Streptophyta; class Pinopsida; order Cupressales; family Taxaceae; genus Taxus; species Taxus wallichiana. Next base: position 811,026,496 of record CM031237.1, read on the forward strand.
ACCAGAAGGTGTGCTTCAATGGATGCCCAGATCAACATGTTTCCACACAATATTTGAGACTCTAACATGAAGGCTCAAGTTAAAACACTTAATTAAACATCAACATCTCGATTAATCACGCCTAAGGTAAACCCAAAGAATTACAAAATATATTTATCAACAAATGACAGTGAATTGATTTTAAAATTATTGAGAGGCCCTACGGAAATCCCCTTTTTAATCATTTTTCAGAGGCCCTGCACAGATGGATATGATAGGTAATCCTTTTCAATCTCGAGGAAAAACCTTTTTCATCTTTTGCACTCTGCAACTTTCATCATTTCATCCTTTTCCTTTTCTTTCCTCTGCAACTCTGTCCGCATCTAGCTTCTTTGGTAATTCCTATTTTTGCAAGGGTACGAACAATTCCAACTTCAAAATATCAATCTTAACAATCCTTAGACTCACAAATTAAGTTTTGAATCCATTCAATGGAACTTTACAAACAGAGACAACAAGGAATTTCATCAAAAATGATGAAAAAATGCGTATGAAAAAATGCGTATTCGCGTCTCAAGGAGTGTTGGAGCAAAAATTGTGGAAAAAAAATAGATGCAATACACAACAACCATTGATTCTAACACTTTTCTACATTATATTATAGCTGTCCATGTTTTTCCTTTATGCAACCACAAAGGATAAGTACAAGGGAAAGTTTCCAAACAAGCGTGGGCCTTCCACGTGCCCTGGGCCCAAGAAAAATGCCTTTTCACCTTTGAAAAGTCTCAGTGTAAAAAGGAGCCAATAGAAGCCTCCATGTGTCTCAATGGCACATTTTGAGATGGTCCCCAAAAGAATAGACCCCAAACAAGGCCGGGCTCAACACATGTCTTAGTTTGGAAGAGTTGTTAAAAATGTTGAAGGATCAGTGGAAGGCGCCATATGTTCAGGGTCCGTGATAGTTTTCCTTGGCCATTGAAAAAGTCCAAGCAAATGCAGAGTGAGTAGAACCCTCCAAGTGTCCTCTTGACGAAATGCTTCTTCAAAATAAAACTTAGGGACCGGTCCCCAAACATGCGCGGTCCCTCAATATGTCCCAAGCCTTTCAAAATTGCTTTGAAAAGTTTAAGTATAGAGCGGAGCCGACGGAAGCCTCCACATGTCTTCCTATCATAATTTTTAAGGTGGGGCCTTGAGGCAGATCCTCAAATGAGCATCTACCCTCCATGTGTCCATGGTCTGCCAAACTTGTACCATCCACATGAAATTTTTTTCTAAGTCATGGGCAAGGTAGTGGAAACCTCATGTGTCTCCCTCGAGGAACTCAGAGGTCACACCAAAAGGAGAATTTTCAAATGAGCACCGAACCTCCACGTGGAAATTTTTTGAGTTGGAGTAATCCTTAGAGTTTTTTAAAGTGCCCGCATGAGCCGCATGAGCCCAACTAGAAAGGGCCAAATTTCCATCGATGTTGAGATGTAAATTTGACTTGGAAAAATACACCCATCAAATCAAACCATAAAATGCAGTAAAATCACATTTGAGCCCGAAATGAATATTTCTATCAAGATAGAGAATTTGGAAATGATATAAGGTCCAAACATGATCCATCGAGCCACATCCAATCATGCTTCCATAGATATTTGGGACAAAAAGTGACGGGGATAACAAAACATGGTGTGGAACATGGAAGGAAAGGAAAAACCGAGTTTTACACCCAAGTTATAGATTATTTCAAATGGATAGAGGAACGAAAAAAAATTCTAGACTTTTAAGTTATTACTCGACCAAGGAATGGACTAAACATGGAAACCAAATGGAAGATAGATATTTTATATCAATACGGGAGATAGAAAACATGAAAGAGCCCACAAAATGAAGAATTTCAAGGACAAATGGGGCTAGACTAATTTGAACACCAACATCGGCTCCGAATCAGGGATGAGCACTCCTTTCAAGTGCCATAAGAAAAAAAAGCATAAAAATTGCCAAAAATAGACCATTGGGAAATGAAGTTAAAGAATAAGCTTGCAGAGCAGAGAAACCATAACCATCCTCCAAAAAATGAACCAAGAAACTAGCAAAACTAGGTCACCAAGGACCAGAATGAACATAAACAATAAAGCAAAATGAAAACAAAGAATTGTACACTGTAAAAATGGAGTATACCTTGATTCTAAGAAATAAATCAAGGAAATGTTTCAAATGTCTGTCATTAATAGGAAATTCAAGTAGTTTCCATATAAGTCTTTTAGAAAGAAGGTATTTTCAACAATTTGAATATCAATTGAATAAGGGCCCATCCACAATGCATCAAATTTACCATGTTTTCCCTTATATTCATGCATGCTATCCCATAATAGCATAAGATCCCTAATGTTGAAAGCTCTTGGAGTCACCTTCTTGTCAAATAAATTCTTCAACTTTTCTTTGAACTTCACATGCCGCTGATGGGATGCCCTTCTTTCTTCATCTAACTCAATAATCTGATTGATTCGAGCATCATATGGACTAACTTCTTGATCTTCAATTTGTTGAACAAACTGAAATGAAGACAATTGCAAATGAAGGGGCAACAAAGCTTGAGTTCCATATACCAACTCAAATGGGATTTTACCAAGTAGCTCTTTTGACATTGATTTCAACCTAAACAACAAACTTCAATTGCTCACCCCACTTCTTTTTGTTCATCTCCAAGGTTCTTCTAATGATCTTCAACAAGTTTTTAATGTTGGACTTAACTTGTCCATTTCCTGGGGATTGTAGTTATAAGCATATGTCAAATTGATTCCATACTCCTGCTTGCACATGCCACCAAAGGTTTAGCTCTAAAAATCATGGCATTATTAACAAAATTTTTATTGGCACTCAAAATATGCATATGATTTGATTCAACATGAAGTACATGATAACTTGGTGTGTTGCTTTCTTGGTGGGGATTGCTTCCACCCACTTAGTGAAAAATGTGGCTACAAGAATCCATTTATGACCAACACTAGAAGGATCTGAAATTTCCCAATGAAATCCATTCCCCATTGCTTAAATGGGGCTTCAACTGACACAGGTTGCAAAGGAAGGGAGCCTTAAGCTTTCATTCTTCTAGAAAAATACTGGCAACTTTAACATTTCCTAACCAATAGAGTTGTATCTTTGAAGAGAGTTGTAATTCTTATAGAAAAATGTCCCCCACAAACTCATCCATGGAGATCAGAAATTACCCTTGGGGCTGCATCCTCAAGCAATGCATCTTAAGAGCACTCCCTCCAAGTTCTTCCAAGCTAACCCAAAATAAGTAATGACATATTTTTGAGAGGCTAAATTAATATCTCTTTTCTAATTTTTTATCAAATATTCAGGGAAGCATAGATGTTTGAGATAAAATATTATATCCTTGTAGCATTTAGAGCTTACCAAATTTTCAAGAACATCCACCCTTTCTCCTTTTACTTCATTCACCTCAATATTTTACTAGTTGCTCTAAGCCATAAGATTACCTAGGCCCAAACCTCTTACCAATTTCATGGTTTGGATATCCATGTCATACTCCTATAACTTGTCCACCCATCTACATCTTTTTCTTGAGACCTCCATCTCTGATAAGATGTCTTTCACCATGGTTGGGGAACATAAGCAACAAATTTAGAGCTCAAGATGTAGGGTCTGAAAACCTTTGTTTCTTTAACCAAGGAAAATGCTTGCTTCTCCATGATGGTGTATTTTAACTCAACTCCTTGTAATTCCTTACTAAAAAATTGGTCTCTCAGCCCCTTCATCATCCTTTTACATAAAAATAGATGCAATGGTGTTTTCTGAAGAAAAGAAAACACTTGAAAAGGATTTTTGTAATTTGGAGCTGCCAAAACAGGGGCATGCTTTAGTGCTTCCTTGATCCCATTAAAAGCTTGAATGGAAGCTTCTTCCCATTTGATAACTTGGTCCTTTTTCAGCATACTAGTAATGGGGATGGTCAACTTAGCAAAGTTAGACACAAATCTTCTGATAAATTTTATTTTTCCAAAGAAGGATTGAAATCCTTTCTTAGTTCTTGGAATTGGAACCTTGTTGATGGCTTCCACTCTCTCAAGATCAATCATGACCCCTTCTTTTGATAGAATGTGACCAAGCAACTTTACCTTTTGCACTCCAAAATGGAACTTCTTGGGATTCAATGATATGTCATACTCTCTACACCTTAAGATCATTCTCTCCAAGTGTTGGAAGTAATCATTTATTTTTCTATGGAAAACATAGTTACATCATCTTGATAAACAGTAATGAATTCATTAATATAACTAGAAAATGCTACATCCATTGCTCTTTTGAAATTTACTCCGAATTCATTAAGCCAAAAGGCATCCTGATATAGACATAAGTTTCCCAAGGAGTGGTAAAGTAGTCTTTCTTCTTTCGAATCCTTCACGAGAACTTGATTATAGCGGACAAACCATCCAGAGTAGATACAAATTTAAAACTAGTTACTAATTCCATCATATTCTCCATGTTTGGAAGAGGGTAATTATCTTTCAATGATGCTTTATTCAAGTTGTTGAATTCTACGAATAACCTTATATAACCATTCTTTTTTTCGACATGCACTAGGTTTGCAACCCAAGATGAGTACCTTATGGGCTGAATGATTCATCCATCCCTCAACTTTTCAGTTTTTCTTGTATCTTTAAAGAAAGGAGTGGATTGATGGGCCTCTATTTTTGCCTAAAATTCTTGGCATTAGATTCAAGAGGAATTTCATGTTGGAACAAATCTTCCCTGTATGCCTTCAACTTAGAGTAAGACCAAGATAGGTAGTCTTGATATTTCTTCAAACAATTAAACATAGGAATGCTTCTCTTCCTTGCAAGAGATTACTTCCTAACCATATTTTACATGATTTTTCCTTTATGCCCAAGTCATGCTCTTCCACATCTTTTGAAACCAGCATACTCCTTTTAATAATGTAATAAACATTATCAAAGTTTGACTCAAGTGCCAAAAACCTTTTGGAATCATGTTTGTCTTTTTGTTTGATAATGTTTTCCAAATAAAGGTTCATTTCCTTCAAGAACACACACCATTGGTTCCCAATCTATATTTTGGTCAGAAAACTTGCCTTGGTTCTAAAAATCTGTTTCACCAAGGCATCATCATCAAACACTTCCAAATTTTAACGTTATCGGGATAGATGGCCTTATTAGTATTTCAACATCTTACTCACAAAATAAAGACACTATAAAATTCCCAAATCTAGATCCTATCACTCCTAACTTTTCTGCAACAACATTAAAATTTCTATCATGGTGCACAATATTAAAGAGTCAAACATTTCAATCAAATCCTAGACTCGCATGCTTTTATTGTTTCATTCTTTGATTTTTAGTAGTATACAATTTTCTAATTTTCTTGAAAATTAGTTATGAATCACCTTTGAAAATGATATCCTTTATACCATATTTCCATGCAATTATCAATCTTAATAATAATGTTTCATATTCAGCAATTTTATTAGTGCATTTAAAGTTAAGTTTGAAAGAAAAGACAAACTCTTCTTCGCACGGAGAAATATAAACAATGCCAAAGCACCATTTCTAAACTTGGAACAAGCTCCATCGAATAACAAGGTCCAAGGTAAACCTACTTGTTCAAGACATTTACACTAATCAATCTTATGATATTTACCATAAAAACCCAACAAATTTATCAGCATCTACATCAACATACAACACTTCATAAGAAGCATTATTTGGATCATCAATGAGTTCCAACATCTTCTTCTCTCCATACAACTTTACAAGGATTCCTTCAATTGAAATGGTGGAAAAAGACATATCCATTTGAACACTTCCACCAAAAATTACAGCCCACTTCTTTGATAATAACATGCCCCATTTGGTAGGGAAATCATCAATAACAACATCAATTTTCAAGTTCTTACCCAGATAAGCTACAAGTTGTAACACCGAAAATTTTACACATCCTACATGAGGAACCTCTCTAGAATCCACTACAAGTACACTTTCCATAAGATGTTATCACTTTAATGTTCAATTCATTCATGAATTCCAGAGGCATAACATTTCATGATGCTCCAGAATCAAACATACAATTGTGCAACAGTCTGTCTTTAATAATCAGCATTGTAAAAAATGGATCAACATTTAATTGAGACTCAACCAAAGATGTTCCCAAGTAAAATTTTGGGTGTTCACCTATCTCCTCTAATGCTGGTGGTTTTTCTAGGTTTGCAATGGTTGAAGGAGGAGTGTTTACATTATTTATATTTCTTCCTTGGGCACTCATATCTTCTTCCAATCCCAAATACTCAAAAGCCCTCTTCTTGTGCTCAGGAATCCTAAGCAGTTCAACAATTGGGACAGAAATCTTGATCTGACTCAAGACTTGGGAAATGTCATAAGGAATGTATTTGGGAAAAGCAACATTTGGAGAAAGATTGACAAAATCATCAGATGGCACAATATTTTTCACATTTTGGGCATGGGTGGGAACACCAGTTCTACTTGAGACAACAAGGCCTTTTCTAGATGCATCTTTCTTTGGAGTATCTTTTGGGACATTTGTGAGAACTAGAGTCTTTTTTTTGGCTTCAAGATGCCCTGCCCATTTAACAACTTTACTTCTTGCGTTATACTCTTTTTCTGGGCAACAACAACATTCATTAACATTTGTCTATTCTCTTCGATGGGATTCCTCCATCATACTTCTTAATCATTATAGATCTTAGGTACTCAAAATCTATTATTAGGAAGTTAAAAATCTTGTACCATATCTATTTCTAAAGAATGAGAGGGAGGAAGAAGAGGTACCCAGTGAATACAGTCCTAAAAACTTGCAACAGTTCTTGCACTTATTGCCTCAGTTGTAAGTTACTCCTTACTTATGAGCTTGTAGAGAATTCCACCATGCATGTATCATCATTAGTGTTATCATCATCATCAAATTCTTTAACTTGCTGATCTATTTCACATGGTGGGTGGGGTAAGAATAATTTTCACACTAATCCATTTTATTTGTGTCTTAAAACAACAACTCTGGCATTTAGAGGATTAAGCACTACTATATTCTCCCTAGCTTGGGGTTATCTAGCTCCCATGGTTCCTTTACCTCTTTCATCAGATCTCTGATCATTTCTAGGATGATTTGTAAATCTGTCTTGTCCTTGTTGCCTATGTTGACCTTGATAACCTTGTCCAATTCCTTTCTCTTCCCTAGCTAGCTTGTAAGAGATTTCTTTGATAGCCCCGAGAAAATGTCTTTACAACCTTCTCAAGATCCACAACCTTACTTGATTGAGGATTCTCAGGGTTGATCAGTTTAACACCCTCCCTCTTAGGATTTTTTCCAACTACTTTAATGTTGTTCTAATTTTAGAGCCATGGTAAAGGCCTTGCCTCAAAGTTCAAGGGTTCTTATCCCTCAAATAGTAAGCATCTTTCTTATCAAATGCATCCGAATACTTTATCATAATTGATTCATGACATGGCCTCAAACTAACAAGTAATGTTCTTAATGTTTTTTAAATCTTATATTAAAATCATGCACTTTGACTCATTAGGTTTATTTTTTATATTTTCAAATTGTGATAAAAGAAACCTAGGGTATTTTTTATCACCATACTACATTTAAAAGAATTCTTCATCTTTGTCCAGGAGTTAATGGAATTATTTGGTAGAGATTTATACAGATCCCTTGCATCTTCTTCTAGAGTATGGATAAATAATTTAATGTATACATCCTCAAACTCTAATTCTAAGTCCTCCATCATATTGACTAAGAGCTTTAAATGCTGATCAAAAGTGATTTCATTATTTCCACGAAACTTAGGAAATCTATTTCTTACATCTTGTTGCAGACAACATTTGGATAGCCCATACCTCTAAAACTAATGGGACCAAAAGTATTAACAAAAATGGAGGTCTGGGTAGAGGCTAATCCATATTATTCGAGGAGGATCTTACAAGAGAAACAAAATGATGAGGAGAGAGAGGGGTCCTGTGTGGTACAAGGATACAATTTTAAGAATGACTTCCCTCTAAAGGCTTTGTTTCTTGGAAAACTCTATTAGATTTGGAAAATTAAGGACAAAATGAAATGAAAATATTTCAAATACAAAATAAGGACCCTCTCTAGATGGAGAATTCAATTCAACAAAGAGACTACCTAATTCAGAAGCACTTGAGGAACTTATGCAATATTTAATCACACGGTGATCAATTTCACCAATGGAGATCTCTTTTCTTGATGCTTGGTCTCCAATAACCTTCTAAATTCTTCTTCCTTCCGAATTATAGACTTTCTAGCTCTTGAAACAACCTTCTAAATTAGAATTTTCCCTAGAATCTGGAAGGAAGAAGACAAATCTTCTTCCTTCTAGATTTGTAGATATTAATGACAAATCTTACTTGACATATGTTAAGAACCGGTATTTATAAAGAATTTAAACAACACATAATCACCACTAATGATTTTCACCTTAGTTTGTACAAAATCACTATGAAAGATCTATCAAATGTTTGTCAATACTAGATTAATGCAAAGCTTATAAGATCTACTTTTTTTTTTACGTAAATTTATCAACGATGATACAAAATTTAGTGCAATAATTGTATAAATTTGGAAATATTGTACTCAAAACTCAAAATTTTGAAAAATTTCTTACAGATCCAAATAGATAATGATGTTTTAGGAATGTATTTGCACTTTAAAATCTATAAAAAGCATTACCATGGTTTGTACGTGTACACCTTTGTTCAAATACTTCAAATATTTCCCCGAAAGTGCCACTAGTGTTGTTGACGGGCCAAATGGATAGGAACTGGAAACAAATCAAAAAATATTTCTTCGCATCATTAAATAATCCTCGACAATGGTGCCACAAGTGTTGTTGACAGGGGAAAATTGGATATGAACTAGCAAAAAATCAACAAATCTTTCCGTGCGATGCTAAATAATCCCCAAAACGGGCTACATATGGTGTTGGTATTCAAATTTGTTCTCCCTTTCAAGCTGAAAAGCAACACAGATTGGACATGGAGCTTAGAGACAGAAAGATCATAGTATGTGTCAATTTTTAGCTAGGGATGAAATCTAACTGGCCCTTTGTCACTCAGATTTGTGGAGAGATCGATAGCACCTTCAAGAGAATTTGACCTGTCCTCATTACTTTAGGTCGTGCCTTTGACCAGGGTGAGAGGATCCTTAGTGTAACCTTTGTTTTATGAAGGAGATGGAGATATCCTTCTTTTACATAAATTTTATGAATAAAACCTTGGGAAAATACGGTCAATACTCCATAATTTAACAGATCCTAGTTTTTCTACACATTTTAGTAAATATATTTTGTTCCTTTGTGGATATACAGGGAAAACAGGGATATTTTAGGATGGATTCATGGATTTTTAATGATTTTGGAGGGATATTTAAGCAGGATAAAGTTGATTATACCAGATCTTTAAGAAACTTCACAACAATGGACAACTCAACAATAGAAAGCTTTAGAACAGTTTAGGCATTCCTTCAACCAAAAGGTGTACTTCAATGGAGGCCCAGATTAGCACGTTTCCACACAACCTTTGAGACTCTAACACAAAGGACCGAGTTAAAAGACTTAATTAAACATCATCATCTCTGATCAATCATGCCTAAGGTACACCAAAATACTTACTAACAATATTTATCAACAAATGAATGTGAATTGATTTTAAATTTGTTTATCTCATCAAAAGATGAAGGCTCTTCTTGAAATGAAATTACAAATACCACTAAACTATCATGGGGATGAGATCCTGTGTGATTTCACAAATATTTCAAAGTAAGATTGCAATATGAATGAGTAAAACTACTTGCAGACATTCTAAAAACAAAGCAAACACTAATTGCTCCAAGATTGACACAAATTAATTTCAAAATTACTTAGATTCATTCAAGGTAGGGGAAATATTCCAAGCAATCTCAATGATTGTCAATGGCTATACATCTGCAACCAACTTGACATGATAGAAAATATAACACAGAATACACTAACAGGTTATCTCATATTGGTCTCTAAGGAAGACAAATTTCTCAAATTTTCTCTTAAGAATTCAACCCCTGACCCTTTGCAAGAGTTTTCTCATTGCATTTATACATTTTACTTACTCAATTTCCCCCCAAAAGAGAAGAATATTCGAGGGAACTTTACTTGTTATCACTTTGTTTGAGAAAGTGATGTTTAACAAATTCAAATCGAAAAGTGTCAAATGGACCAATTGTGAACGATCACATTTCTTGGGCCCTCGACTAATGACTAGGATGCCATGCCACAACTTTTTGGCAATCCTTCTAATCATTTGATTCATCATGCGTGAAATCCCTTTTTAATCATTTTTGGAGGCCCCCACATACCTGGATATGACAGTAATCATTTTCTCTCTGAGGAAACAACTTTTTCATCTTTTACACCCGTAACTTTCATCATTTCATCCTTTTCCTTTTCTTTCCTCTGCAACTATGTCCCGCATCTAGGTTATTTAGTAATTCTCATTTTTGCAAGTGCCCGAGCAATTCCAACTTCAAAATATCGATCTTAAAAATCCTAGGACTCACAAATTAAGTTATGAATCCATTCAATGGCACTTTACAGACAGAGACAACAAGGAATTTCATCAAAAATAATGAAAAATAGTGTGTATTCACGTCTCGAGGAGTCTTGGAGAAAAAAGGCAAAAAAATAGATGCGATACATAAAAACTATTCATTCTGCCCCTTTTCTACTTTATATTATAGCCATCCACATGTTTCCTTCACGCAACTGCAAAGGAGAAGTACAAGGGAAAGTTTCCAAACAAGCATGGGCCTTCCACATGTCTCTAGGCCTAAGAAAACACCTTTTGGCCTTTGAACAGCCTCATTGTAAAAATGAGCTGGCAGAAGCCTCCATGTGTCTCAATGGTGCATTTTGAGATGGTCCCCAAAAGCAGAGACCCCAAACAAGCGTAGGCTCAACATGTGTCTTAGTCCAGCAAAGTTGTTAAAAATGTTGAAGGATCAGTGGAAGGTGCCACGTGTATAGGGTCCATGACAGTTTTCCTTGGCCATTGAAAATTCCAAGCAAAGGTAGAGTGAGTGAAAGCCTCCAAGTGTCCTCTTGGCGTTTCTTCAAAATTAAAACTTAGGGGCTGGTCCCCAAACATGCGCGGTCCCTCCACGTGTCCCATCCATTTCAAAATTGTTTTGAAAAGTTGAAGTATAGAGCGGAACTTGTGGAACACTCCACATGTCTCCCTTTCACATTTTTAAGGTGGGACCCTAAGGTGGATCCTAAAATGAGCACCTGCCCTCCACATGTCCATGGTCCACCAAAACTATACCGACCACATGAAAAGATTGTCTAATTTTGGGCAAGGAAGTGGAAACCTCCACATGTCTCCCGCAACGCAACTCCAAGGTCAAACCAAAAGGATAATTTTCAGATGAGCGCCGACCCTCCATGTGGACAAGTTTTCATTTGGAGTGAGCCTTAGATTTTTTTAAAGTGCCCCACTGAGTCCGCATCCAACTAGAAAGGGCCACGTTTCTATTGATGCTAAGATGTAAATTTGACCAAGAAAAATACCCCGTCAAATCGTAAAATGCAGGAAAATCACCATTTGAGCCTAGAAATGAATCTTTCTTTCAAGATAAAGATTTTGGAAATGATATAAGGCCCAAACATGATCCACTAAGCCACATCCAATCATGTTTCCATATATATTTGGGACAAAAAGTGACAGGGACAACAAAACATGACATTGGAAAACAAAAGGAAAGGAAAAACCTGAGTTTTACGCCCAATTTACAAATTCTTTCACATGACAGAGGAACGAATATTTTTTTTGTACTTTTAAGTGATCCTCGACCGAGGAATGGACTAATCATGGCAACTAAATGGAGGAAAAAAATTTTATACATCAATACGGGGAGATAGAAAACACGAAAGAGTCCACAAACTGAAGAATTTCAAGGACAAACGGGGTGAGACTAATTTGAGCACCAACAGTGCCCAATACACTCCTAATGGAAATTAGACATTTTTGGCTACAAAATTTTAGAGGTAAATGAGGAAACCTAATCCAAATGGTTTTGGAGGAGAACGATTCTGTGTGTGGGTTAAAAGAGGGGAACCATTGTTTTAAGACAAGGTATTGTGATTTAAAGATCCGAGTTTACCCATGATGATGTCTTTATCAATTATTGAAGAAAAAACCACAATAAACATTCCTTTAGCAAAGGGATAAAGATCTAACCTTCCGAGAGTAGTTGGATCTAGTATTTGGAGATCCATTCATGTAGATCTAGAAGGTTGGGCCATAATCCATTAAATTTATAGATCAATGCATGCTCCTAGTAGTAGCACTAAGATTCAAGGACTTCCTCTCTGAGGGTGATGCCGAGGGTAATGCCAACAAGGCCCATAGAATTCATTCCCTGTAGAATGTATTTGAATGAAGTCGAGTGATTATTTTGGCCCCCAACAACAGATGAGGCACGAGCATGAGGAAAAAGGGTTGGCTCAAGGTACAAGCCTAGCCTCATGGATGTAGTAGAAGATAGTAGACTCGAGGTACCGTTCAGAATAGAGAATCCAAGCCTTCTCTAGCTAGGGGAGGGAACAAATCTACTGCCAACATCAGCCTTTGAATCTTCGCAGGACGAAATCCTAGCATTTAAGCCAGCGATCATAAATATCTCGGATGCAAGTCCTCGGATGAGTCTCGAACCACCATTTTTGACACGGAAGTGTCAAAGAAGAGAAGCTGTGAAGGAAGACTACAAAGTTTTCCCTTATAAAGTGCAAAGACTGGTCATTAATGTCGACGATTGAATAGGAGCTCTCTTAAGGCTCGAGAAGGAGCATTTCAAGGTTAGCTAATTCTCGCTGAAGGCTCATCGCTAAGGCTTTAATAATTTCAATCTCTAATTATAACAAAAAAAAGAGAAAATCTGTACATTTGGGCACTTCCTAAATAATGGCACCTTAGGTAGTTTCCTAATCTATCTAGGGCTTAATCCTCCTTCTTGATTATTTGCTACACCCAAAAATGTCGGTGTTAAATTTATTAAAAATCCTAGTCCTATGTTAAGCAAAACTAAAATTTAAGAAAAATGTTTTGAACCCTACAGTTACTTAACTGTGGGAAATCTTGTTATTTTGATGTGATTCAATTACAACCCAACCATGCCTAGCTTATTAAAAGATTAAGAATGTCCCCATGAGTATTATTTTTTAATATTTTTAAAACAAAAATAATTATTCATATATAAATACTTTTGAAATAATGATTATCAAATTATTTATCTCAATTTTTTATTTAATTAATTTATAAAATGTATGCAAAACATAAATATTAGCATTTCTCAAATAAGAAAATTATAATCACTTGCTTATGGAGAGAAAATATTATTTTAAGATTAAGGCAACAAAAAAATAAATGTTTAAGACAAATAAAACAAATATAATCACCTATTTATGAAGAAAAATTTTAACCCAAATCATAAAAATTCTAGATGATTCCTTGTGCCCTTTTGTGTATTTGAATTGATGAGATTTATGCCAAACAAACTATCATAAACTAGATACATATTAAAATTTTATAAATAGAACATCAAGGTTTTTTTTCACTCTGTTAGGGTTTAGGATCAGTGAGTTATTTTCACAGTGAATGCTCGGCCTTTCCGTATGCCGCCATCACATCACACCGCTGATCTGCAAATCCAGGTGGGATTATCTACATTAATTTTGTATTGATCACCAGTCTACCCCTTGGGTGGTGGCTTATAAAATGACCACCTCCTCGGGAAATGCATTTATTGATGTTGGTATTATCGCAGGAGCTCTGGACAATGGCATCAAAATGAGCGAGGAAGTTCATCCCGAAGGTATTCGATGAGGTAAGGATACTAATACTCCTTCCCCGGATATTGTTCTTGATTTAAACTCAAAATTCCTATCTCGGGTCAAATTTCAAGGCCTCCCTTTCCTCTGTGGGGATTTCGTTGAACAACTTATCAAACCCTGGGTCGCCTCTATCCGTCATGAGAAAATAAGTTCTA